>OY987264.1:3392656-3446730 GCA_963920665.1 Straminergon stramineum
AAAAAAAATCAGAAAAAGAATGAATCCTACCAAAAAAATGGCATGGAAGTGTATTGTTATCCGAAGCACCAAAAATTGGGAAAGGTAAATGGGAATCATTAAATTGGGATGGAAATAGGTACATATCCAATAAAATGGTTACCAAAAAATGACCATAAAATAAAATTGAAAACTTTAAATTAGGGAAGGAAGTAAAATGTCTTTGAGTTGGAATAGGATTTAATAAATAAAAAAGTTAGTGAAAAAAATGAAATGTCATTGAATTGGATTAGGATTCAATGGGGATAAAATTTAGGTCACGAAATGAAATGTCATTGAGTTGAAATAGGATTCAAATATTCAATGATAAAAAAAATTAGGTGAAGAAATGTAATGTCATTGAATTGGAATAGGATTTAATGATAAAAACATTTAGGGAATGAAATTAAATGTCATTGAATTGGAGTAGGATTCATTTCCAATCAATGACGAAAACTAGGGAAGGGAAAGAAATGTCAATCCATTGGAATGTAAGTGCATTTTAAATGTTAATAAAAGCAAACAAATGTGAAAGAGATATCAAATAAATCTTATTTTTGATTACCTATTTTTTCATATGAGAAATGGGAAGTGAATGGAAAGATTCCAATTTGGTACCATAAAAAACATTTATTATTGAGTTGGTATGGAAGAATTTTGCTAATGAGTAAAAAAAATAGGAAAGGGAATGATGGAACAAAAAAAAGCTTGCTTAAAGTTGGAATAAAAGAATTTTAGGAATACATGAAGGAAAAAAAATGGAAAGCCAAAAAAATAAGAAAGGAAATGACGCAACAAATAAATATTGGCATGGAGTTGGAATAAAAGAGTTTTAGGAATCAATGAAGAAAAAAAATAGGAAAGCAAAAGAAAATAGGAAAGGAAGTGAGTTGGATGAATAAATATTGGCATGGAGTTCAAATTAAAGAGTTTTAGGAATTAATGAAGAAAAAAATGGTGGAACAAAAAATAGAGGGCAAGTAGTTGAAATGGAAGTGTTTAAGGAGTTCATGAAGCCAAAAAGAAAATTGAATGATTTACAAAAAAATTAATGGCATTGAGGTGGGATGGAAGAGTTTTAGGAATGAAGCCCCCTAAGATAGGAAAGGGAATGATGGAATTAAAAATTCAAGTGACATATTGAAGGCCTAGAATTTTTTTTTAACTCCCTACAATTTCTTTCATTTTAAACAAAATGCGGTTTTACCCTTTTATCTAGTACACTACATTTCCAAAACATTTCCTAAATATTTCTTCAAAGTGTCCTAAACACTTTAGAATTTAGAGTCTTTTTTTTACACCCTAAACTATTTGTTGGTTCAAAGTAGTTTGAAGTGTTACAAGAAATAAGGAAAAACATTTTCCACCACAACGAAGGGGACATGCTCTTCCATGAAGTTTCTTCCAAATCTTAGTTAGTGGGGCTCTTTATTTGGCATCTTGCTTTCATTGTCTTGTCAGAATCCAAAACAAGTTGTTCAGGCTATAATTAATGGTTCCCCCACTCCAAGAAAAGGAAGGATTGAAGGATGTCAAGCCCAAGCGCATTTCAAAGTCCTGCCTCCTGTGCTGGACGAGCACATCTACGCCCTGGAGTCCACGCCTTGACTTCAAGTCCACACTATGGAATTTGTGACTCAGCTGCGCTCTCTCAAGTTCTTCTGCCTCTGTGAATTGTCCGCCCTGGAGTCCGCGCCCTGACACAACCCCTTCAGCAAAAACATTTGTGAGAGAAAGCGTTCTTGTCTCTCCACGAATATGAGGACTCTAAAGCAAGGTGTGACAACATTTAATGTTTCCCTCTTTCCATGAAAAGGGGGGACACCATCTTCCAAGACCATTAAATAGGGAGAAGGAGGGATCCCATGCCCAATGCATCCCCATGTGCACACCCACATTTCTGTAGTGGAGTTTCGCCCTGGAGTTTGCGCCCTGAAGTCCACGCCCTGACTTCAAGTCCCCGCCCTCACTTGGGGTCTACACCCTGGAGTCCACGCCCTATGATGAAGTCGACGCCTTGAGTAGTGCCAGCGCAGTGAAGTTCCACCCTCCAACTTCTTGAATTATTATGGCCAAGGGTTTCAAGAGTGCAGGGTTTAGGGTTTAGGGTTTTAGTTTTGGGTTCACGGTTTGAGTTAATGGCTTAGGGTTGAATCAAATAACAAATAGATGTAGCAATTACCTTTAGAAAAGAACCCTTCTCATGCATTGAAATCAATATAACTTGTAAGTTCATGTGGAAATCAATTTCTTGTACCAATGATTCATAATCATGGATTGGCATTCACAATCATTCTACTTCAATTTAACTTGTACGTTCAATTAAGCAACAGTCCTTTGTGCCAAGTAATAAAAAAAAATGAATCCCTTTACATTTTTTTTTTTTTTAACAAATGGAAAGAACCATTGCATAAAAAAAAATACACAACAAGTCAAGCCACAAAGGCTAGACAATGAAGAGATATGAACAAAAACAAACAATCCCTTTACATTTAGAAGAAAATGTAACTTGTAATTTCTCGTTTCCAAAATAAATTTCTTTTAGTTAATATGCCTCAAATTGAATCCTTTATTATGAATAATGGATTTGAAGAAATAAAACCTATGGGTTCATTAATAAAATTCATTCTATCAATTATTCCAAAAACCCTTATACCAAGCATTTTCAAATATTAGTCCCTTCACGTGAATCCAAAAGAATTGAAGATCTGAGCTTCCATTCAAAAACCATCTCTTCTAGCTATTTTTTTAGAAATGGTTCCCTTCCAAGTTATCCAACCCCCAAAAATGGCATTGACTTCGAATGTAAGTGCTTTGAAATTCAATGCCCCCAACGAGGGATGGTGTCACCCAAACTTTCGTAAATTTAATTTCGGTATAATTCAAAACTTTAGTTACAAGTTAGAATGTTTGAGCCTAAGGGCCTAAATCCCAAACACAAATACTTGAATTTGCTTTTTTGCCAAAATATAATTCTAGCAAAGAAAAACGGGGAGAAAGAAATCCAAGGAAGAGAATTCAAGGCAAGCAAGGAATCCAAGGGTAGGATCCGATGTAAGGCCCTACAATTCTATTTTATACAAAATTGGGACCTAAATGGATAGGAAATTTTTTTTTAACTATTTTCCTTTATATTAAAGAGTCTTTTGCCCCATGTACCACAGACAAATGGGTTAAATTTTTCTACTCAAGATTTCATGCAAAGTATCCATTGTCATTCTTGATTTTCGAGTGCATGTGATGGCCTTTAACTTCATATTTTTTTTATTATCTATTTTTTTATGACATGTAAAGAGAATGGAAATGTATTGTAAACAAATTTATCATTGAGTTGGAATGGAGTTGGGATGGAGTGACCCTAAAGATTTAATGCAAGGTGTCAATTGCCAATGTTGATTTTCTAATGCATATAATAGCCTTTAACCTCAATTTTTTTTCTTACCTATTTTGTGTATATGACATGCAAAGAGAATGGAAAGACTTCAATTTGATATCGTAAAAATAATTTATCATTGAGTTGGGATACCACAAAACTAAATGGCCTTGAGTTGGAATGTAAGAGTTTTACTAATCAAGCCAAAAAAAACTAGGGAGGGAATGATATACAAAAAATAAAGGGCATTGGGATGGCATGGGATAATCAAGCAAATGAAGCCCAAAAAAAATTAGGAAGTAAATGATATACCAAAAAATAAATGGCATTGAGTTGGGATAGAATAATCTTGCAAATCAAACCAAAAAAAATTAGAAAGGGTTTAGGGAATACAAAAATTAAATCATTTCAATGGCCTTGGGGCTTGGGTTGGAATGGAGCAATTTTGCTAATCAAGCCCAAAAAAACTAGGAAGGGAATAATAATGCCATTTAGTTTTTGTATAACTTGGGATGGAACAACTTTCCTAATCAAGCAAATAAAATAGGAAAGGGAATGAATCCACCCCCCAAAAATGGCATGGAAGTGTTTAGGAATCCAAAGCCAAAAAAAATAGGAAAGGGAATGGTGGAACAAAAAACAAATGGCATTCAATTGAAATGGAAGTGTTTAAGGAGTTCATGAAGCCAAAAAAAAAAGAATGGCATTGAGGTGGGATGGAAGAGTTTTAGGAATGAAGCAAACACAAAAAAAAAGGAAAGATAATGATGGAACAAAAAATTAATGGCTTTGAATTGGGGTGGGAGAACTATAGGAAATAAGCAAAAATGAAATAGGAAAGGGAATGATTCAACAAATAAAGATGGGCATGGAGTTGGAAGAAAACTAGAAAAGAATCTTGCTAAATAATGAAGCAAAACAAAATAGAAAAGGAGATGATTCAACAAATAAAAAAAAGAACTATGAATCGGGATGGGAGAGTTTTAGGAATGATCCAAAAAATAGGGAAAGGAATGATGGAACAAAAAATGAACATTTGGCTTTGAGTTGGGATGGGAGAGTTTTAGGAACAAAATAGAAGAAAGAATGATTCAACCAAAAGAAAAAAAATTAGTATAAGTTGGAATGTGAGAGTTTTAGGAATGAAGCCAAAAAAATAGGAGAGAGAATGATCCAAACACAAATGAATGGCATAGAGTTGGGATGGGAGAGCTTTGCTAACATCTTTCACCACAATGAAGGGGGCATGCTCTTCCATGAAGTTTCTTCCAAATCTTAGTCAATGGAGCTCTTTATTTGGCATCTTGCTTTCATTCTCTTGTCAGAATCCAAAACAAGTTGTTCAAGCTATAATTAATGGTTCCCCCGCTCCAAGAAAAGGAAGGACTAAAGGATGTCAAGCCCAAGCGCAATTCAAAGTCCTGCCTCCTGCTTTGGACGAGCACGTCCACGCCTTGGAGTCCACGCCCTGACTTCAAGTCCACGCCCTAGAGTCCACGCCTTGACTTCAAGTCCACGCCCTGATTTCAAGTCCACGCTTTGGAGTCCGTGCCCTGACTTCAAGTCCGCGCCATGATTTCAAGTCCACGCTTTGGAGTCCGCGCCCTGGAGTTCGTGCCTTGACTTCAAGCCCGCGCCCTGGAGTCTACGCCCTGACTTCAAGTCCGTGCCCTGGAGTCTGTGCCTTGAGTTCAAGTCCACGCCTTGGAGTCTGTGATTCAGCTCCGCTATCTCAAGTTCTTCCGCCTCTATGAATTGTCCACCCTGGAGACTGTGCCCTGACGATGGCGTTCGCGCCTTGCATGTTCCAGAATCCATGTGGCATCTACATGGCTTATTTTTCTGTTTTCATAAAGTCAACTTTGTGTTGACTGTATCGGACAGGCAAGACCTCTAACGGACGGGCGAACCGGACATCTGCCCACTATGACAACCATGTGTTGCGCCATTTTACCATAATACCATCATTTTAATGAAATTCACTATCTACAAAGATCATGCCCCTCCCTAATGCAATAACCTCTCTTATCTAATATGTTAGACCAGTCCCAATCTTATTGCTTTATAGAGGTTCAACTGTAACTTTGAGGTTGCCCTTGTCCTTGACCCTCCTCCTCATTGATTAGTCATTTGAGCAAGCCACTTGATGCCCATGTAAATAACCATATTAGAAAGATTCTGAAATCCATGAAATCCAAGTTTGGACAGCCCTCACAGGACCTCAAATGTCCTTTTCAGGGTTAAAATAATCAAGGGGTAGCGTACAGCAGTGGTATTGGCCGGATTTTCACCTACCTTGTAGCTAGCTGGCCTTGACGAATCTGCAGCTGTGGCTTTTGAAGTCCAAACAAGCACGCCGGGTTCCAATTGAAATTTGGGACAGTTTCCGGTAGCGCGTGTCGTGACCAACTTGCTCGCTCGCTCGCCTACCGCAAAGAAGTAACGGTATATATCATATATCGATTACAGTTAATAGAATTATCGATATCAAGAAGCATGCATTTGGTCAACGATGAATCGAAGTGGTACGTTGTGCAGATCGCTGGACGCTGCAAGATGGATAGAATAATTATGAACTTTATTAGTGAGATTTAAAGAGGAGAGCGATTGCAACTTCATTAGAACGGCAGTCCAGTTCGGTTTACAGGGAGATTCTATATCCTTGTTGGAATTCCCCTTCGAGAGTGATCAGAAGTTTCCCAGATGATTTTACACTTGGAATGGGGATCAGAGAAAAAGCGCTCATGAGAGACCTAAACCCTACTAAACCCTAGGGCGCTAACTAAATTTTTTCTGTTGGCAAACTGCAGTAACCCAGAAATTTGGGAACTAGAGATAAACTCCATCTGTGAATAAGATCATGGCATCAATTGGCAAGCAGTCGCCATTAATTAATATTATGAGGGCGACATATTCCTGATAAGAACCGCACGTGGTGTCGTAGTCTGTGCTAAGTACCTACTAGCTAACTCACACTTGTGAGTTGTGATCGAGATATACTGCATTTTTACCGACAATTATATATATTGTCACGTCCCATTTGAAACTAAACAACTGTGGATTAGTCACATATTCGTCCGTCGCGGTGGGTCAAGTGAACAATTAATGGACTCCAATGCATGCAGCCTGCGCGCATTGAATTGAATAACTTGATTTATTCCATAATTTCCCAATTTCGTCAACGTTACTTCCCAATCCACAGGTAGAGAACCACGGCGCGTGTCCACTTTGTTGAATTTCTTTGCTTCCGATCGCCACCCGGCGACTTGCCTTCCCCACGCTTGCCCGCCGCTGCAGTGATTTCAAACTCGTTGGACCATGTGTACGTCTCGTACAACTGGGGTAGTGGGGCCAACCGGGCCGGCTTGGTCGGAGGCTCGAGCTCAATAATTTCTCTCCTAGCATTCGGGTGAGCATTGATAATGTTAAATTCTTTGAAAGTCTGTTTACTTTCTACGTGTGCATACGCTCCACAGTGTAAGCTTGCTTGGCCCCCCTACCTCTTTGTGTCACCTATTAGGTTTACTGTACACTAAGACACACCGAAAGTAAACATGTTGAGAAATTCAACTCCTTGCACTTGAAACTTGGATCTCTATAAATAATTGTCACCAAAGTCATGATGATGCATCTTGTTTCCCATCTAGCAAAAATTCCATCTTAAAAGTCCATTTGTGGAAAATAATGCTAATGTTGCCTCAAATTTTCATTTATGAGAAATTTCGTTACAATGGTGGCATTCCATATGCCACTTTTCCATGAATTCATTTCCTTCTTAAAGCCGAGGACAGGTATAGAACTATAGATTCACAACGCATGGTCTAAACGTAAACGTAAAAGTGCCACAAGTTTGTAGAATACCAACAGTTTAACGAAATGTTGGTTACCTCCTCCTTGCCAATGAATTCTTCATTAAACGCAAGTGGGAGTTCTTCCAGTCCCCAAAGTGAGAGGCTCAGCATTTCCCCCACCTCAACGCTAGGGGATTTAAAGTGTTCACATCTTACACGGCGCAATTTGTGGCTAGGGGAAATTAAGTGAGACCCCAAGGCATTTCTATATTTTTTAAGGGGTCTGTTTTTTTGGATCCATGGCGCGGTCTAATAATTAATGAGGAACCATGCCTGCATGTACCCAGACAGGAGATTACCTGATCTGGTTGTGCTCAGGGTTCATTGCTTACAAGCAACCTGCCTCCACCAGACCGTGTGGTAGATGCTCTGGCCCCACCAGTCAACACAAGTGGAACTGATCGAAGGTGGCCGGCAGCCCTCGTGCGGGACCAGCGTCCACGGGTCTACAGCGATGGACCCCATTCCAACCAGCGTCCTTTTACCATTCTCAGTCCGCGAGTCTCCGCATCCAACGCGTCAAGCTGCTGCCCGGGGTTCTCAATTCAATTCGACCTACTCTCCAGTCAACCTTCCCACACATACTCACATTGGGAATTCCTCAGTCATGACGATCACAGCGTCGTAGCTCCGTTGTCCTCGGATTGCCATAAAACCCTCTTCTCGCCACCTCATTTCTTCAAGTCAGTCTGCTCCGTCTACAACGCATTGCTCAGCTCCTCTACATCGATCAGTGCATTGATATACTCTGCTCAGAGGAGACCGTTCAGCAATGTTCACAATTCTTGATTGATTCATGTAATTCCACTGCATTCTTAATCTGCTGGAATGATTATCTAATTCGGCGGTATTAGCAGGTCTGAGAAGTTGTACAATAACTCATGTATCCTGCTTGAAAGTGAGCTCACTTCTGCTGAGATTCGACGACGGGGAGGAAGTGCACAGGCTCAGAGGCGGGTTTGATTCGATCGATTGAAAGTGAAGTGATTCGAGGTATGGCGATGGGGATTGATGGGTGGACTTGGCGGGTGGTAATCATGGTGATGGCTATGGCGGTCATGGAATCGGGGGTCGGAGTGTCAGCGCAAGGCACCTGGAAGGTGCTGGTTAAAAATGCAGGAATCGCATCCATGCACACGGCCATCACGCATTATAACACGGCTCTATTGCTGGACCGCACCAACATCGGCGCTTCCGAGATCGCGCTCCCCAATGGCGAGTGCCGCTACAACGACAACGATAAGAAACTCAACCCCGACTGCACGGCGCACTCCGTCATGCTCGATCCCAACGGAAACAGCGTGCGCCCGCTCAAGATCCAAACTGACACTTGGTGCTCGAGTGGCCAGTTTTTTGCTGATGGTACAATGGTACAAACTGGTGGCGACTACGACGGCTTGTATAAGATCCGACGCCTGGCGCCCTGTAAGGTGAGTGGGACCTGCGACTGGGTGGAGGATGAGACGACACAGCTCACGGATCCGCGCTGGTACGCGTCGAACCAGCTCTTGCCTGACGGACTTCGCCAGATTGTGGTGGGAGGACGAAACGCATTCACCTACGAGTTCGTGCCCAAGAGAGAGCGCAACGAAGGCGCGTTCGAGCTGCAGCTGTTGAAGGACACCAACACCAATCAAGGCGACAACATGTATCCCTTCATCCATCTCCTTCCCGACGGAAACCTCTACATCTTCGCCAACAGGGATTCCATTGTGCTGAATTACAACACCAACAAGGTGGTGAAGACATTCCCCACCATCCCTGGGGAGCCCCGAAACTACCCCTCTGCCGGATCATCCGTCATGCTTCCCCTAACCCAAGCCGACGGATTTTCCACCGCGGAGGTGCTCATCTGCGGCGGCGCGCAAGCAGGCGCATTCAGCAACCAAGACGGTGATACGTGGGCGGCTTCCCGGACGTGCGGCCGCATGGACTTGACCGCGACGAATCCCGAATGGGCAATGGAGAATATGCCCATGCGACGTAACATGGGCGACATGGTGATCTTGCCCACAGGCGACGTGGTGATCATCAACGGCGCGGGGGAAGGCTCCCAAGGATGGGGGAGAGCCAGCGACGCCGTGCTCACGCCTGTGAAGTACAATACCAACAATGCGGAAGCGCGGTGGGAGACGTTAGCTGCCACGACTATTCCTCGCGTCTACCACTCCACCGCGAATCTGCTCGCGGATGGTCGCATTCTCGTGGCGGGGAGCAACACGCATCAATACTACACATTTACTGGAGAGTTTCCGACTGAGCTGCGAGTGGAGGCGTACTCGCCAGCTTACGGGAGCGATTCTCTGAAGCCGACAAACGTGTTCGCGCCGGGAAGCGTTCGTTACGGTCGGGAGTTCACGGTGAGCTTCATGTTGCCGAAGGTGCGGGGGACGCTGGAGGTGAATTGGATGAGCTCGCCGTTCGTGACGCACTCGTACTCCATGGGCCTGCGCATGCTGAAGCTCAAGACGACGACGACGACTTTGCGGGACGATGGTTTTTACGCTGTTACGGTCACGGCGCCGCCCAACAACCGAGTGGCGCCAGCGAGCTACTACATGCTGTTCGTGGTGCAGGACGGCGTCCCCGCCACCGGCAGATGGATACAAATGCGATCGTAATCATATCCCCACCCCTCTGTAATCCCATTCCGGGTCGTCGACACAGCTTGCGCCTCGATCGCCATCGTCGCGGCCATGGTGAGAGTCGCGGTTGCGTAATGACAAGTCGCAGCCGGTTGGGAGGGTTGGAGTTTGCTACAAGTTTAGCTCGCAACTTGTGTCATGCGATCTGATTCTCGAGCCTCGAGTCGATCTTGCTTTGTGAGTCGCTATTGATAAATATTTCGAAACTGCAATTCTTGTTGCCGAAGGTGGCGTACTTCATTAGTCACAATTCGAATTGTGAACATTAATCAAGTACTAGTTGTTATCTGAAGGAAATGACATTTCTTCCGGGGGTTGAGGACAGTGATACTGGTATATATAGACATTCACTGTCTCTTTAATAGTTGCCCCGTTGAACTGAATCCTTGAATTCATCTGCGCACATGCGGAGGATTGATTGTCCGATCGAGAATAATTCTGTTGCTGCTTGCAAGTAGCGATTAGATAGACGAGGATTGCTGCTCGTAATCTGGCTTCCACTTTAGCTTCCCTGACTTACAGGAACGTTGCATCCATGGTGGTGTAATTCATGTATCTAGTATTCATTGATTAAGAAACGACTGTAGCCTGGGGAGGCATCCTATTCATTTCATTGAAACTGTTGAAAATCTCTGAGGTTCATTCATTCAAATTGAAAGTAGGTGCCATCAGCTCCTTTTAAGTAAGTACTTTCGAGTACAAGGGAATATGTGATTGTAGGGAAGCTCTTCATTAATGATGGGTAGGTCTCTGTAAGTTGCAAACTTGCAATATGCTTTAAACCGCTAGAATCTATCTCCTAATGCGGTTGGTTAAAATTGCTTGAAGCGGTTGAATTTTATTGAAATTAAATCCATGCTTGGTTGGAATGGAATGCTACTTCAAGTTGAGATTGGACGACTGTAGTGGCCTCAAATCAAGACTTGAGATATTTAGCGTCATGCTTACTATAATTCGAGTTTGCATCTTATACACTTTAGAACTCAAGACCCCAAGTTTACCTTTTCTCACATAATTTTGACTTGTGAATCAGTATTGATAAGGCTTAGATTTCTCAATAAAACTGAGCTCACTTGCCAAGAAGTTTATAACAAGCAATGAATCCATAGAAGAAATTAAAGAAATTCCATGGTCATTTGGACCAATTATGCCACATTTACTTATGAACTTTCGAAAGTCCATAATTCAATGAACAGTCCAAAAGTAGTTAAATGTGGCATAATTGTTTTCATGAGGGATTTATTGCTCCTTTTTTTGCTATTTTTGTTTGGATTTGTGCAATTTTTATTGTAGAAGATGACAATTTTTTTGAAGAAAAATCTTTCATAATGTGGTAATGGGATGAGATTGTCATTTTTTGATTAAATGTATTGCTATTTTGGGATGTTTGTACCTGGTTTTAGATGAACAAATGTCACTTCCCCCACATTATATATATTCCATCCATATTTATATAGTAGATGCAAAAGCTTCATCACTCCAAGAAGGATCGCAATTGGTTGCTATATTAAATAATTGAAAAAAGTTTCACAAATTTGGACTATGTGATGATTAGTTCCCTTTATTGACTTGATGTGCAATAATTGTGCAATCATTCAAGAACTTTGGATTTTCATGATGATAGATATGTATTGCCTCACAAAATTGAGAAAACTTACATTGTTGACAAGACTATATATATTAATCTTCATAAAATGTATGACTTTTTGACACATGGATGACCAATCAACTATTTTGGACTTGAGGGTGATTGCAAGAAACACCTGCCAGTTTCGTTGCGTTTTTTTTTGGAGCGCTATAACTTTTGAATTATGAATCCGATTCCAAAACCAAAAAAACTAATTCTAGATATCTTTCTTGTTATTGTAATCCTTATTTTTCAGAAATTTTTAAAAATCATTTTATATTTAAAAGTCAATTTTGATAATTTGTCACACTTTGACGTTTAGGGTTTTTTTATACTATTAAGTGGTTTAAATTAGTGATTTTCAGCTGAAATTTCTATGGTATATTAGTTTAGTAGGCATACATGTGCCTACCAAAGGAAATCAAAAAATTAATTATTTTATATCCTCCACGTTCATGCAAATAGGCCTCTCTTGTGAGTGCAATTCTAAACAATAGAGATAGTTTTGAACTTGTTTTTTTGCTCAAATCTCATCATCAAAAAGTCCTCCCAAATGGCCAATTTTTAGTTTTCTTGAAAATTGTTTTTCCTATTTTCTACAAATTAAAACGTCAAAGTATGTATTTTTCATGATATATTTTGGGACATAGAATTCTAACAAAAAATACATACTTTGATGTTTTAATTTGTAGAAAATAGGAAAAACAATTTTCAAGAAAACTAAAAATTGGCCATTTGGGAGGACTTTTTGATGATGAGATTTGAGCAAAAAAACGAGTTCAAAACTATCCCTATTGTTTAGAATTGCACTCACAAGAGAGGCCTATTTGCATGAATGTAGAGGATATAAAATAATTAATTTTTTGATTTCCTTTGGTAGGCACATGTATGCCTACTAAACTAATATACCATAGAAATTTCAGCTGAAAATCACTAATTTAAACCACTTAATAGTATAAAAAACCCCTAAACGTCAAAGTGTGACAAATTATCAAAATTGACTTTTAAATATAAAATGATTTTTAAAAATTTCTGAAAAATAAGGATTACAATAGCAAGAAAGATATCTAGAAATTTTTTTTTGGTTTTGGAATCGGATTCATAATTCAAAAGTTATAGCGCTCCAAAAAAAAAACGCAACGAAACTGGCAAGTGTTTCTTGCAATCACCCTTGAATGGAAATTATAAACTAAATTTGTTAAATTTTCTTTGTTGAATAACTATTTTGCTATGGTGCAATTGTTGGGTTATTAGAGAGGGAGAAAAATTCAATAATTAGAGAAAGAATGGGGACCCAAGAGGGTTACTTGAGCTAGACCTATAGTGCAAATAATAAAGTATTATTTTTGTTTTTTTGAAAAAAGTATTTAAAACAAATTATTTGCATTTTTTACATTGTTGGTCTAGCTTTGGCAACCAATGGTGCTATTTTGTGAGCATGCGAGTATGACCCTATGAGCATTGAGTAGAGATTATGTGAGCATTGAGATTAGAAATTTGAAGAAGCATTAGAAAACTTAATAATATTTCTAAAAAATATTCCACCTTAAAATCTAAATCAAAATTTTATTATTTTTATTAAATTTTAGTATCTACTACCATAGACCTATTACCATGGACCTATTACTATGGTTATGTAGAATTCAAATGAAAATTCTAATTTTTGATCTTGTTTAGAAGTATACACTATGAAGATGAAGTTTCCAATTGATGTGAAAGATGAATGGAGATGGAAATAATTTTGTTTAAAATATTGGTTGATCATTGTCTTATAATAGCATGGATCCTCTCAGGGTTGATGGGAAGGTACCAATAATTTTCTCTTGATATATTGCTATTCATTTAAACTTGTTGAATTTTAGAAAAAAAAAATTGTTGATAAGATTTCATTAGGTGTGGAAAAAGCGTAGCCACACCAAATATTATTTTTATTGATCACTATCCTGTAGTAGTGTGGATTTTCTTGGGGCCAATGGAGGGGGGGACCTACACTAACTTATGTCTCAATGTGTTGGTAATTGGACTTATTCAAATTTTAGAAAATATTATTAAGATTGTTGAGATTTTAAGAAAATATTTGTTATGGTTAATAGGAATTATTTTTATAAGGAATGAATTGAGTTACACAAAAATGTTGATTAATTGATCATTGTCCTCTTGTGGGACCTCTTGGGGATAAACCTCCTTTGTCTTAATCAAATGGTTGTTTGGTTGATGACTCTCCCTTTTGTTGCTTGGGACCTCTCAACATCAAGAGGAAGATTAAACACTTGCTATCTTGATATGCTCCTAATTGAGCTTTGCTAGATTTTTATAATCACTACCTTCTGGTTGCTTGATATCTCTCAACACCAAGGGGAGCTTTCTAATTGCGAACAATTTTTTTTTCTAGTTTTTGTATCAAAGTATGAGTATCTTGAAATTGATATGGTCATACATGTATTAAGTTTATATTTTTATAAATATATAATTACTATATTTATACATTGATTTTTTATCTTTAATCCTTTAAGATTATATATTCTTATGGAGATTTTAGCCTAGTGATACTATAGTATAGCAATTTATGTACTGATTTTATTACAAGTAACTTAAGCATTCAATGATGCTTAGTATGTGCTTTATCCTTACCAAATTAACAAACTATCCCGTTGAAACAATTAATACAATTGAAGGCTTATTATTGAGCTTGAATGGTACAATTAAAACAAACCATCAAAATTAGCCACCACATTTGTGCCGTTCAAGAAAGTTGTAATTAGGCTAATCACAACCATTGATCAAAGGAACATGCATTTAGCTAAAGGATCAGATCTCACACCCCAATGTGTTACTTTTTGGGTGGATGTTTTTGAGGTGCGATGTAACTAAATTGTGCATTCCAAAATAGGCCCAGCCTATATGGCTCACGGAGGCAACCATGAGGCCTGGCCACAAAGCCATGGCCTACCTAGCCTACTTTGAAACCTGCCTAACCTTGACATCGAAGCCGTATGCCTGATCCTTGACGGAGCTCGAGTCATGATCAAGCAACAAAGTAATTGCCCTGTGGAGATAGAAGCCGATGATAGGATTGACACTTCGCATGGAGTGACAAGATGTGTAAAGATAAGATTTTAGCCTGGACACCTGTGTAATGTAGTGCATGCCATATCTTGACAAGGACATCATGTCCTAAGTTAAAGAAACTGTTCATCCAACTTGTAAATTCGGTAACATTAAAAAGACTATGGATTGTTATTTCAATTGTACTTCTGTTTCATTTCCAGCCTTAGGACAAGGCATCCTCTAGTCATTGTAGAATTACCATGTTCAGAATATGCTTTCCTTTGGACTGCCTTACAAAGATAGCCACTTTATAGCCTCCATTTTGAGGGCCAATATGTTTTGTGACTCCACCAAGGTCATCGTTGCAAGAGCTCAAGTGCGACTATAGTTCCTCGAAATTCCATAAGATGGGTCCTCACATGATACTAAAATTCTACTTGATTAATGTAACCAAAGTGAATTTTGTTTTGCACCTGCCTATTGTGATAATGGTAGGCTTCACAATGTCGTGCAATAGTGGGCTAGACACGACGTTTGCTAGTGCAACGAGAGTGTCATGGGCTCTTTAAATATGCTTCGATTTTCATGTGAAGTGCCATTTACAACAATGAAGTGGAACTAAGTTAACGATGGTAGGTTAAGGTTTAAGCACTCTTCTTTGTGTGCTTCATGTGCTCTCCACAATTTTGCAAGCTAATTTAGTTCACATATGTGCACACTGCTCTGGCGCGTCAGACGTAAATAGGGTATCTTGCTTTTGTGTATTCTCAAGACCTTTTCCTACTATTGTTGCGTAGACATTGTCTAGTTTATTATCATTGTAGCCTACATATACACTATCTTCAGCATCTTGCCCATTTTCCATTGTGTTCAATAGCTTCCCCATGTTACACCGTCTTGCTCATCTAGCACATCTTGCAGCGTCATGCTTCGACAATTAGTGTGTAGAGTCTTCTTCCCTCTATAGCATTTACAATTATGGATTCCAAAAAGCTTGTTAATGACACCCACGACACCAACTTCAACATCAATTTGAAGACTATCTCCTATCAAGTACATGACATTTTGTTGTGAATTGGACATGGACCATGGTGAAGCAATTCCTTTGTTGGATTTTGATGACAAGAAGCAACACTTCAACAGACCTTATGATACAAAGTGAGAGATGAAAATCATTGGAGCCTTGCAAGACACTATGCAGAAGCCTGTTCCTAGACTCATTAGATATGCTGATCTCATTTGGGTTCCAAATATGACAAAAGAAAAAGGTTATGTACATCATTTTGAAATTGTTGCTATTCCTTGGAATAGGTTGCAAGACTTCGTGGATGGGCATCAATAGAACCTAAAGTATCCTGCAACTTTCAACTACCACATTAAAAAAAAATGCGTCTAGGTTGCTGTGAGCCCTCAAGTTGGCACTTGGAACTCAGGGTTTTCTTTTTTTCGTTTTAGTCAGTATTTTAGCATAATTATATGCGAAAATGCATAAAAAGAGTGTTTGAGTGAAATTTGGTAAAAGTCCCTACCAATACAGTGAGGGGTCATCTTAGAAGTGTAGAGTATATAAAATACTCAAATTTCATACTTCTAAGTCCTAGTTGAGAGTCTGAGAGGTCAATTAAGTATTTTCGAGAGAACTAAGGGTTTGAGTGTTAGCTAGTCCTAGTAGTTGTCCATGTTAAACTAAGTCTTACAATCACATGTGACAAGTTGGCTAAGTCTATTTTAGGTCTAGAGAGTCTAGTACAGGTCACCATCCAATTCGTAAAGAATTTGGATTGGTAAGTTCTTATTTGCAGATAACTTATAGAAGAATCATCCAATCTGCAATTAAAGTGATGGGAGAGCGACCGGAGTATGAAGAAAGGTGCTTTTACTCTAAAAGCATGCCAAGAGCCGACATTGGAGCCGGTTGTTCCAAGATTCCCTGATACAAGAGTAATTTTCCCCTTGGACAAAAATTAAAAGGGAATTGCTAATTTTAGCTTCCCTATGAATAGTGCAAAGTGAAATGTAATGTTGCACTTTGGTTTTGGGAGTTTCCTAGAAGCTACCCAAAAAGTTTCGGAATTTTCCGAAACAATTACATTGACTCCATGGGAAGTCAACTGCCTTTAAACATGGTCGTAAATTCCTAGGAATTACCCATGTTGCGGTAAAATCCCACTAAAAATTAGGATAGTGTGTTGTGTGCTAATAAAGCGCTCCACAAAGTTTAAAGACATTCTGACATTCCTAGGTACCAGAATCGGCAACGACAATGGACTTTTGAAGAATTTACAACTTTACGGCGGGTTGACCGGCGTACCAGGAGGTGGCGGTGTCCAAATGACGTGAATGAGGGGTCTTTTCTTACTCCCAAGAACCTTCTAAGTAACCCTAGCTAGATAGTTTCCTCAAAAGAAACAAATTCCAAAGGATAGGGTTTTCACCTTTCTTTGGAGTTACCGTAAGTTGATTTTACACTTACAAAGGGTTGGAAAGAAGGGGCAGGGGGTCCCCTAGGCTAATTTGGGTCTTCTAAGCACAATGGCGCAATCGTTTTTCAATTTGGAGTTGTTCCCTAGAAGATAGGAGGGGTCCAACAGTAGGTTTGACTTTTTTATAGTAATTTGTGGTAATTCAAAGTTAATTTCGCAAATATCTTTTGGAAAATTGAAGATTGGATTTAGGTAAGACCTCTTTTCTTGCGTAACAATCCATCTTTTGTTTAAAGAAAGACAATTTAGAAATACTTTGGGTTAATTAGCAAAATATCTAGGTTAATTAGGGTTATTTTCGAAATATCTTTGGGAAAAGATCTTGGATTTGATTTAGCCAAGATTTATTTGCTAAATGGAGAGGGTTCTAGAGAATTCCTCCATTAAACAAAGATTATTTTGGAATTACATTAGGGTAGTTTAGGAAATATCTCGGGATCAAAAGTAAATGTTTTTCCACCGACAACTTACCAGGGAGGGCCTGGGACAAGTATAAAAGGCCCTTCCCTCGAAGTTGTCGGTAACCCTCACCCTCACCCTCATTCTTATATCTAACCTTTGCTTTTGTGCTACCGGCGTGGTCGGAGCACTGATCCAGGTCAAGAACTGACCTAAGTTTCATTCTAATTCTTAATTTGCACACTTTGAAGGACGAGAGGGTCCCTTCAAAGTGATTTCTATTTGATTTCGTTAAGTTCTTGAGGTTAAGCCTCCATTTTCTTTGAATTGTGAGGGTTTTGGAAGGAATAGACCTCCAAACTCTAATTTCGTTTAAGATTTCTTGAATACTAACAAATTGTGCTCATTATAACAGAATTTGGTATTAATATACTTAAGGCGGTGAAGCTTGACTTTACCAAAAGTTTATTAAACCAACCCTTGCCCAAAATTCGTTGTATAACGAAGATTGGGACTTTAATTGCTAAAGTTCGGTTTAAACGCTGTCATGCGTACCTCCTTTAGTGATTAAACTGGGATACTTGGAAATTTTAGAGAATTAATCTTTAAAGTTCGGTTTAAACACTGTCATGTGTACCTCCTTTAAAGATTGACTTTTAAAATACTAAAATCTGATCAGTGACACCGTGTATACCTGGGGTTGCCCCCGCACAGCGAAGCTTTGACTTGGAAAGATTTGAAATTAACACTTGGGAAAAATTTCCTTATTTGCATGCTTGGAAAAATGCTCTGCAGGTGTACTAATTAGGAACGTTGGATTTAGTGAGAAAGATTAGAGAAAAGTAGTCAAAATTGCTTAGTTTGAATTCTTGATAAAATCCTTAGTAGTAGTTAGAGAAAAACCAAAATTTAGATTAGTTTCCCTTTAGTTAGAGTCATTAAAATTATCTTAGAAATAGAGTTTAATTAGCTTAGAATACTTAGTTGTTTAGTTTTACCCTTTTCCCAAAAATCCCAAAAAATTAGATTGTTATTTAGAATTTTAAGAGTTAAGAGTTTCCCCTAAAAAACACAAAATTAATTATTTGGGTTAGGAAATTAATTAAGTCTTTAATTACTGAAATTAGTATTTAATTGGCCAAAATACGGGGAAGTTCCAAAATTTCAGCAAAGGAGACTATAATCGGAATACCCAAAATCCAAAACAAGAATCGATTGAAGAAACCAGTATTAATTAAAACCAACGAGGGAGACTCGAGCAGCAACTAGCAGGGACGAGGGCCAAAACGAGGTGTTGAACCAGAGCGAGGTACCGAGTAAGGTGAGGTGCCGAAGCTTCCGGCCAGTCATGAATTGACACGTGTCAGGACCAGTGATCCAGATACTGAACGGGAAGCGGAGCGGCTGTACAAGGAGCTGATTGCTGAGAATACCAGCGACTGTCGTGAGTGCTGCGGGGAGCGAAGCTGCGGCCAATCAAGGGGCGACATGTGGCATTCAAAGGAAGGGGAAGCCGAGAGGCTGTGTGGGGAGCCAGACTACCGGAGCAGACAGCAGTCCAGCGATTGTCTGAGGAGAACCAGCAACTGGACTGGAAGACTAACGCACCACATCATTCTAAAATTTAAGGTAAGATTTTCAAACATTGAAAATTTTATAAAAAAGATAACACTCTCCATGATTGATAAGTACTCATAGAAACATCAACAACTCCTAATACTCTCAAACATCAAATGCAAATGGAAGTTGATGAGTTGAAATGAAAGGTTAGAGACGGAAGGAAGAAGAAGAAGAAAAGGAATCTAAACAATTAATGAGGTGAGAATCGTTTGAATTTGATTTTATTCTAATTACTATTCACTAAGTTGTTGGTTAGTCATTGATTAGGATTCTTTTAGGAATTAGAAGGCTAGGCTTTGGTTAGGTTTTGTTTTGTTAGGCTTAATAAGACAAATGGAAAAAGACAAAATGCCAACTAATATCTTTTGAAAGATTAAGAAATTACGAAATAATTAGAATTTATTAGATTTGATTTGATTTAGTGGATTTAAAAGGTTTTGGGGTATTAAAATAATTTCTAATTATTTTAAATACAACCAAAATTAATAAAATCCCATAACCATTAGTAGGAAAAGAAAAATTGAAATTAAAAAACAACATCGAATGAGATTTAATTTCAAATGGCGTGATGAATTAGCGAAATGGAGGATGGAGCGGGATACTACGAAACCATTCACCTCATGATCCTCAAGGACGGTACGATCGATCACTTCATGGAAAAGGTATGTTAAAATTCTTATATTTCATTTCTTTTAATTTGATTAAAATCTCACTTGACAAAAACCATTGGAACCTTTAGGAAAATTAGAAAAGAAAATTAACATTTAAAATTAAAATTGTTCGTTAGACTAAGAAATAATTAATGAATGAAATTTAACTCGTTAGACTTTTAAAAAAAAAAATTCATTTATTAATAATTTTTTAAGGATTTAGTTTTTAGTGTTTTACCTTGTTGGAAAGGTAATTTCTGAATTTTCATAAAACCCTAAAAATACTAATTTTAGAATAGAAAATTTAGTTTACGATAGATTAGAAGATAATTAAAAAGAATTTCTAAAGAATCTTTAAGGAATCATTTAAATAAGGAATCAATTAGGGAATCTTTTAAAGATTCCAGAACCTCTTTTCATTTAAAAAATACTTTAATTTTAAGTGAGAAAAGGTTGGATGAAGTTTGATTTCAATTTGGATGAAATTCTTTAATTAGTAGTCAAATTAGGTTTAGTCTTAAAATTAGGTAATTAACATAACTAAAAACTTAACCCTAAAATTTAGATTTATTTCGAGTAGTTTTACTATTTTTAAATTGTGGATGAAGGTTGTGATGTAGTTTAGGGATCAATATTTCATCCATTCATTTCTTTTATTAGGAAAGTCAGAATTTAACTTGCTTTACCATTCTGGAAAGGGCAATTTACATTCTACAATTTAGGTTAGATTGATGTTAGTTTGGATTTATCTTTTGATTAGTTATTTGATTTAGTTAACCATAGCTTTAAAATTAGGATTTAAATGATTTAAGTTCTATTTGGATATTTAAAAACAAAGTGTCCATTGCTTGGAAGGCGCGAATTGAACTTAGATTAAGAACACCCTAAAGAAATTGATTTAACCAGCCGTTAGAACCCGTGTGCACGTTTTAACTCAAAGGGTGGGGTTTAAAACACTCACAGTTGCTCGCCTTCCCCCATACATCATCACTAGCATAAATTATCCGATAAGAAATTCCTAAACTTTAAGACTAGCATGTGGATTCTAAATCACTTCCTTATATGGGCACGTAGTGCTATTCATGTTCAATATACAAGACATGATGGAAGTTGTTGTAGGCATTATTACATCCTTACAATATCATCCACTCTAGAATTCTGAAGCACTATCCAAGACATATTGCATTCCTTTGTTCTAGACTTTGCAATTTGAGCCTAAGCATAGTAGGCACAAGACAATGCTAGTAGAAACTTCCACTATAAAGTATGGTCTATTAGCATTAACATTGTAGCCATTATAAAGCTCTGCACTTGTACCCTTAACTAAGAATCATCAAAATGAATGTATATTGTTGTGAGCGCCAAATTACCTACCTTTGGTAATTCACGAATACAACCAGGTTCTAGGTTTTAGCTATATGACTCCTACCCTTGGGTGTCCAAGCATAATCCATTGTGCCTTCCAAGCAATGGATCTTTTTACTAAGTGCCTAAGTGACTCCAAATTTGCAAGATTCGCTTAATCTACTTCCAATGTTTTGTCCAACCAAATGGATGGCTTGTTGTATGATTTGGATGGAACCTACGCCAGGGTAGTACTAACCTAAGAACCCTCTATTTCACCTTGTGCCATATTTAAAAACATAAAACTCAGCCCTATCTGACCTTCTTAGCCAACGTTATGGGTGGATGAAGTTTGATTGCTACTTGGTTCCTCAAACTTCATCCATCGATTGCACCTAGCTCCCCAATTCAGAAAGATCCAAAAAATTTAGGGATGTTTCCCAAGAATTCCTCCTACCTAAATCTATAGTTGGGCCCTGATCGGAGATTCCTAAGAAATTTTCATCCAAGCCTTACCTAAACTTCATTCGCTAATTTCTCCTAACCTATGATTCAAAATTAACTTTTCTCTTTGGCCCTGGACCCTAATTGGTAGTCTCTTTCTACTCTATTTAATTCTCTGTCAACTCCGGGGTTTAGCTATTCTTCATCCAATTTGGCCTTAATCTTCATCCGACAATAACTTTCTCAATTTTTGCTCGATTTGGGAGTGCCTTAGGGTTTTGGAAAGCTACGGCCTTCCTCTTTAAGTTTATCTCCTTGGAGATGACTTGACCTACAGTCCTAATGGTCTGACCTAGGGGTAGGCCTCGGCCCAAGTTACTAATCTATAATTAGGGATCTAGGAAGAGTTGGGAAAGGTTTAACTCATACCTTGGAACTTGAGCCGTTGATCGCACCCACCGGGAGCTCTCCTTCCTCTGCCATGAACTCCCGAGCCATGAGACAACGAACCACCGTTCTAATCATAAAATAATTTGGTACAAGAGTTTATTCAAGGGCCATACTCTAGTTCTTTCCTTCGTTCTTCTTTTACTTCCCCACGATTCTCCCTACATACTATGGTGGCCCAACTAACCTCCACTCCTACCTCCTAAGCTAATCTTAAAGACATGTCATACCATCCTCCAAGGTTGAGCTGCTTCTTATGTCCTATGACCTACACTTACGTCTTACACTTAATCTCGTATTGATCACCTAATTCTAATCTAAGGGCTTAAGTAAGCCTTGAAGATTTCACCTCCTATCTTATCTACTTCCACTCCTAACCTTCAAATTGTCCTCCCTCTTGTCACTCTCTCATTCTTTTGTCCACTTACTTGTTGCTTTGGTGATAGTTTATGAGAGAAGAGGGGTTAAATTCCCTGCCTTGACGATTTGTTTAGTGTAGTTGGACGTGTCTTGTTGGCCTCCTCTTCACTTCCCTCTTTAATTACTAGACGGCCTCTCTCCTTTCCTCGGCCCTGGACAACCCTCTTCTTTTCTTCGACCCTAGACAACCCTCTTCTTTTCTTCAACCCTGGACAACCCTCTTCATTTCTCCAGCCTTGGACAACTTTCTTCTTTTTTTCAGCCCTAGATAGTCCAATACCAAAATTCCAAGCCCCAACTCTCTAGTACCGAAACCCCATAGCCCAACTTCCCAATACCGAACCCCAAGTTCGACCCCCTTAGTAACAAAACCCCCTAGCCCAACCCCTTGTGAGTGCCAAATTACCTACCCTTGATAATTTGCAAACACAACTAGGTTTTGGGTTTCGACTAAGTGACTCTTAGTTTTGGGTGTCTAAGCGTGGTCCATTGTGCCTTCCAAGCAATGTATCTTTTTACTAAGTGTCTAAGTGACCCCCAATTGCAAGATTCGTTTAAACTACTTCCAATGTTTTGGGCCAACCAAATGGAGGGCCCGCTGGATGATTTGGGTGGGATCCAACCCAAGGTAGAACTATCCTAAGAACCCTCTATTTCATCTCGTACCATTTCTAAAAATATAAGACTCGACCTTATCCGACCTTTCTAGCCAAAGTTATGAGTGGATGAAGTTTGACCGCTACTCGGTTCCTCAAACTTCATCCATCAACTACACCTAGCTCCCCAATTCAGAACGATCCGAAATTTTGGGGGATGGTTCAAAAGGATTGCCCCTACCCAGATCTGTAGTTTGACCCTGATCGGGGATTTCTACTGAATTTTCATCCAAGCCTTACCCAAACTTCATCCGCCAATTTCTCCTAACCTACAACTCGGAATTGACTTTATTTTCTTCAGCTCTAGACCCTAGGTGGGAGCCTCCTTGTAATGTGTTTAATTCGTTTTCTAACCTGGAGTTCAGCTATTCTTCATCCAACTTGATCCTAAACTTCATTTGGCTGTAATTTTTTCAATTTGTGCCCGATTTGTGCATGCTTTAGGGTTTTGGAAAGCCACGACCTTCTTCTCTAAGCTTATGCCCTTGTAAATGACCTGAACTATGGTCCTAAGGGTTTGTCTTAGGGTTAGGCCTTTGCCCAAGCTACTAAACTCTAGTTAAAGCTCTAGGGAAAGTTTGGAGAGGTCTCACTCATACCTAGGAACTTGAGTTGTTGATTGTGCCATCCGGAAGCTCTACCTCTTCTGCCATGGACTCCTGTGCCATGAGACAACCAACCACCGTTTTAATCATGAAAAAAATTGGTACAAGGATTTAACTCCCGATTTCTCTCCCTATTTTTTTCTTCCTCCCTTCTTTTCTTTTCTCCCATACTCTAAGTTGGCCCAACTAACCCTGATCTTCCTACTAAGATAATCATAAGTACGTGTCATCCCCTTCGCCAAGTTGAGCTACTTCTTATGTCCTATACTTACGTTTCACACTTAATCTTGGGGTGATTACCTAATTTTGATCCAAGGGCTTAAGTGAGCCTTGAGGATTCTTTCCTCCTACATTATCTACCTCCACTCCGAACCTTCAAATTGTCCTTCTCTCTCGTCACGTTCTCATTCTCTCGACTGGTTGCTTGTTGCGTTGAAGGTGGTTTATGGGAGATAAGGAGTTGGATTCCCCGCCCCAATGGTTGCTTAGCATGGCGGAATTCATGGTCTATCTCCCTTTTTCTTCTATCTTGATTATCAACCCCTTTTTCTTTTCTTCTTACCAGCCCTTGTTGTTGTTTTCCTCTCATTCTAGATAGCCCCTGGTTTTTTCTCTCACCTCAACTCCCCTACTTTTTCCTCTCACCCCAACTCCCCTATATGCCTGGTGCAGCACCCCAACTCCCCAAACACTCGGTAGCGGACCCCTGACTCCCTAGTACCCTTGGTAGCGGACCCCGACTCCCTAAACACCCGATGCAGTACCCGACCCCCTAGGAGACCGGTGGTGGACCTCGACTCCCGGTACCCTTGGTACAGCAACCCCAACTCCCTAGTACCCTTGTTGCAGTACCCCGACTCCCCAGTACCACTTCTGCGGTACTCGACTCTGCCCGATGTTCGGATTTGGCCTCCTGAATATTAGGGTCTTGGGGGTTTGGGTGCTGGATTGGGTTGGGCTAGCTAGTTTGACCAGTTGCTAATCTTTTGCGAATGCTAGGGGGGGGTTGGGACATGCCATGCTTGTGGCTTGCAGATGTAAACTGGACTTGTGGAGGACCACCTTCACTTGATTTTTCTCTAATTGCCTTCTACCCTCAACTTTGACTTTGACTTCTATTTTTTGGGGGCCTAAACCTTGGTTTGTTTCCAACACATTTTAGAAACTAAACCTTGTGGGGAGAGGGACCACATGATCTCACGGGTTTTCCATGAAGTGGTTTTAACGCATTGCTAATACTTTTTATCCCTAAGGGGTTCAAAGCTTCACTGTCGTCCCCCCTTTTAACACACTGCTACGACTTTTTATCCCTAGGGGGGTCAACGCTTCACTGCCTCTCTACTATTTTACTGACCACATGAACCTCTCTATCCTATAGGTTTGAAGCTCCGCCGTATGGGCGGTGTCGCATTATAAATGCGTTCATTATGTGAAAATACATAATTGTTTGTTAAATCGGAGTGTTTTTTTTTCTAGAGTCTCAAGAAACAAATGGGGTCATACTCCACTTGAACTCTTTTTTTATTACCTCTATTTGACAAACATTTAGTTCTTTGATTTCTATACTTTAAGATATTTTTATTTTAGTTAGTTTGTTTAAAGTTGTAAAAAACAAAAGGTAAAGCTTGTTTTACCTTTTTTTATTTTTTATTTTTTTTAATGGATTAGAAGTCCATGTAGATGATGTGGATAGACTTATTGAGGATAGGAGGTGGCCCATGGGTGTATTATGGCTTATGTGGCATCTTAATGGCCAAAATTTACTAGCTTAGGTGGATGGCATGGAGGTGGAGGTGGAGGGTCATCTTCTTCCTTCGCATTGTTTGCTTAGGGAGACCCGTGACTTTGAGAGGACATTACACATTGTACATCGAGAGTTTGATAATGAAATTTTGAGAGCTTGTGTATTTTGTTTTTGTGTTTCCAAAAAACTATCATACATGAAGTTTGGAGTTAGTATGTGTAAGTTATGAGTTTGGGAGTGAAGTGTTGTGGAGCTACCTCAAACTTTCAAGAGAGTGAGCTTTGGTAGACTATAAAAGGTGGACAATACTTTATATTTGAATGAAACTCAGGGATCTTGTAGATATTTATGTTAGCTTTTCAAAATGGGTTTATTTTCTTGATTTGAATCTAATATGTGTAAGTTATGGGCTTAAGAGTGAAAGGGTGAAGAGATACTTTCGGGTTTTCAAGAGAGTGAGCTTTGGTAGACTATAAGAGGTGGAAAGTACTTTATATTTGAGTGAAACTTAGGGAGCTTGTAGGTACTTATTTTAGCTTTTCAAAATGGGTTTATTTTCTTGATTTGAATCTAATATGTGAAAGTTATGGGCTTGAGAGTGAAGTATAGGTGAGTTGCCTTTGAGTTGGGAAAAGTGAACTTTTCACGACCATAAAAGTTGGATAGTATCTTAGTTTTGAGTGAATTTTGGAGAGGTTGTAGAACTTTTTGTTAGCTTTTCAAGAACATATCACACTCTTAGTTTGAAGTTGTATAGCGGACGTGGCACTCATTCATCTATCAGACACTTCTTCAAGGGGAGTTTATGAAGGATATGACTTTGTTTCTACTATTTTTACCACACATAATGTATATTGAGACTCCATAACATCTTTTGACGGGTGTATGGAAATGTGATAGTATTTTTCATATAGCATCAGTGGAGGGTTTATTATTATGTTTGTCACTTTGGCCACGGGATCTTCTATTATTTGGGCCACATCTAGTTGCAGCTAGAAGCCCTACATTTTCCCAAGGTAAGGCCTCTCTATTCGACAGTAGGACCCACTATCCTTATACCCTTGCACCTTTCAACCAAGGGTTGATATGTCATGGTTAGGGACAAGGACAATGATGGAGAAAGGGCCTTGAACACTCAAGGACTAGCAACACGGATTAATAACATTAATAAATTGAACTAAAAGCCCCCCAAAGTGACATCCCCAATCATATGGGGGGTTGCTTCAAGGTTAGTACACCCAAACCACAAGGAGAGTGACCAAAAAGGGTCTCTCAAAGGTAAGCACTCTCGCTCTAGCAACCTATTAAGTTAGTAAAAACTTCCAAGCTCAAGCTTGGAAGGGTTAGTACCATGCTCAACCAAAAGAGAAGGCTAGGGCCCCACAAAAGACCTTGCAAACTCCAAAAACAACAACAATGGCCAAAAGTGCTCAAAAAACACTGTTACAAGGTTTGTAGCTAAAATGCCACAATTTCAACATCAATTGGACTCAACGGACCCAATTAAACAAAAAGGAGGTAGTGAGAGAGAAGGGGTTCCTTTTTATACTCTTTCCCGGGCACCCACCTCTCCTCGTTCATCTAAGTTAACCTTATCTTCTTGGATTTTCATCCAAAACTCAAGGTTTTCATTCTACACTAGCCCACTAAGCTAACTTTTGGAGATTAACTCCAAATTGCAAATAGATGGTGCCATTGGCTTTAGAAGGATATTTTTAGTTGAAAAGAATCCCCCTCCCCCTTTTCTATCTTCAAAATCACAATGAAACCTAGGGCCAACTTCAAGCCAAAACCCAGAGATAATCTCAACTTTGGGGGGTTGACTTTTTTAGCAAAAATAACTAGCCTAGGCTCCTAAGTAGGTGTAGGGGAGTAAGAAAAGACCTATCTTGCACTCCATTTCGCTTTCGTATGCTCCTGCTCCACCGGTCAAATTGCTGTGGACTTTGATTTTTGTTAATTGTCGAGGAATGTTGCAAGTTCGGGTACTTCTAACTATTGGAATGTCTTGAAACTTGTTGGGGCAGTTTATTAACATAAAAAAAGCTATGTTAATTTTTAGTGGGATTTTATCGCCACCTAAAAAATTTCTAGGAATTTTTCATCGCAGGTTTGGGCAGTTGACCGTCCAAAAAGACATCTTCTAACTATTAAAAAATTTTGAAACTTTTCGTGGAACCTTCCATGGGACCCCAAGACACATGTGTAGGCTCATATTTTTAGTCTACACATCGACCTAGGGGGGACAAAATCCACCCCCTCTTTTAATTATTGGTGGCCGTGGAATCTTCCATGCCAAAGGGAATCTTGGCGAACTGACTTTGCCATTGGTTCCCGGGTATGGGTTTAATTCTAAAACACACTCCTTGGACCATAGATTCCTCCACAGTCCCGTCTTGGTATGTTCGACATCTACAAGCCTACAATTTGGGATTTTGCTATTTCATTGGTGGAATAGGGAAATTAGAACCTATTTTCGGGAACTAATTCTTATGCCTCACCAGGATTCCCTCAACCAAATCTAGCTTAGAGATGTCCGTCCCATGTGGGGTTTTGAGCTTGATATGCCCATTCCTTGCAATTGACCCATTTGCCACAATTAGTTGGGTTCTAATCCATTTACAACTCGTGTTGGGTCATTCTAGCTATAATATTCTCAAAGTTAGACCAAATACGATATTGAAATGTGACATTCATATTTTGGTTCTACACTCTTTTTAGGGTTTTTTGTATAATAAAGTGCAATTAAAATGAAAAAATACGAAAAAAAAAAAAAAAAAAAAAAGTGAGCCCCTGGTGACAAATTGGAGGCTTGCAGATTGTCTTGGGATTTTTCCCACGTGTAGGGATGTTGACACCTAAATCTCTTCCCCACATGTATTGGGAACCTCATTCCCAAGGAGGGGAACGTCCTTCCAATTCTCAAAGATTTAGGTTTTAATGGTACGTTGACTTCTCCGATTTTGTACTGTCTACTTCTAACTTTTGGAGTTTAACTCCGATTGGCAAATGGATTGCGCCATTGGCTCCAGAAGGCCATTTTCAATTCCCCGAAACCTTCCTCTTCCACTTCTGTCACAAAAACCCATTGAAACCCAACGCCATCCACATCAAAAAAGGATTAAAGATTTAACTTGTCGGTGTTGCCTTTTTTGAACAAGGTGAGTGGCCAGGGTGATTTGGAAGGTCCAAGGGGGTAAGGATAGACCTTTCATCAACTTTGTTTCGAACTTGTACACTTCCAAGACGCCGGTCAAACCCCCGCCCGCATTGCCATGTCATTAAATTTGGAGGGGATCTTTAGGATCAAGCATTTCTTGCTATCAAAATGTCACGAAAATTGTCGGGGAGACTTATTAAAATAAAAGAATCAAACCTAATTTTTAGTGAGATTTTTACACCTTCCGGAGAATTTCCACAAATTTCCTCTAATAGATTTCTGTAATTGACCGTCTGCAAGTCAAAAAATTATGAGACTTTTTGTGGGACCTCTCAAGGAGTCCCACAATGGTTGTACAAGCTCATATTCTTACTTTGCACATTTAGGGATGGGGAGGATAAATCTTATGCTTTGCTAATTACGTGGGAGTGGGGAATCTTCTGTATACGAGGGAATCTTGGCGAAGGGAGTTTGCTTCCGACCCCCTAGCACACTCTAGACCTCAATCCCATGCTCGGGGATTGTGGATTCGTCCACCAACCAATCTTAATATCGTAACTCCTGCAATACTAATAACTGGGCTCTAATGTTTCACCGATAGGATGGAAAAACGGAGCCTACTTAGGGATCTCATGGGGCTCCTCTCGGTGCAATCCTTGATTGGCTAGGGCTACTACTTAGAAATTTTGTCATAGTAAAACAACTACACTCAAATCTACTAACTTCCATCGTTTGTGGTTCTTATCTATATACATGTGGGCATCTAAGGGATAACTAGACCTAAAACCCTAAAAACAACCAAATATCTGATTTGGCATGTCACAACCTATTTTGGCCTTAGGCTCTTTGGGGGCCTTTTACACCTAATTACCCTCTAATCTATACAAAGCGGGAAAAAGAAAAACTATGAGTCCCAAGTGATGAATTGGGAGCTCTCAAGAGGACATAGCTCTTGTGGTCTTAGTAAACTATGCACAAAAAATTTGGACAATCCACAAACTAGATTCAGAGTGGGCCCAGTGTAACTATCATATAGGATTATATGGAATGATCTACAATTACATAATGAAATTATAAAAAAAATTTGGGTTCTACATCCAAAAGTTAGAAAAGGGCTCATATTTAGAGAAGCAAGAATGATACATGGAGTAAATAAGAAAACACCCTTAGAGCACTACTTCACTTGAAGATAGTCAGTTTTGCATTCACTACACGATGTGTTCCCTGACACTGAGATTAATTAGCTACAACCCGAACGACATTGTCATGAAGCAAGACATAGTCAATATGTCTCGCAATACTAGGACCACAAGCCAAAGTACTAAAGATCCTAGACTCATTGTTGAAAAGTTGTACTACAACTTAAGCGAGAGATGTGAGTAACACCCACACCTATTTGACCATCTTATTGCAAACTTGAAGAATGTTCGTGGAAGGCAAATAGCCCTCATGGCATTGAAAGTCGTTGGAGTTCTGCACCCGGAGGCCAAGCATGTCTTTGAGAAGGCTCTTGATGACAACTCTTTAAAGTGTTATTGTAGTTTCCTAGAACCAAAGTCTAGGAAGGTTTCTCGAATAAAAAAACCATAAAATACCACATTAGAACTCCTGAAGCAAGTTTTGTTAGACACAGTGATCTACTTCACCTTTAGTGGATCCTGTAGCAAGTCTTCATCTGTCTGAAAGTATTTTTTATATGCTCCTTCGTGTATGGATGGCTTATCACCCTACTTTGTTGACTAGTTATGCATGTTGTACTTCTCAAATTCCATGAATGTTCTAGTACGTACTAAGTGCATGTCCTGCAAGTTTTGCTGTCGTTTGGTCCTTTCAAATCCAATCTACACCCTAAATTATATATATATATATATATATATATATATATATATATATATATATATAATGTATAATATAAAAGAAAAAGCTTTTATTTAAGCCACAAAACTTATTCTAATGCTTAACCTTCAAGTATGTAGGAAGGCTTTGGAACTAATTGTTCACAATGCATCACTATAAGAAACCTGCCTTTTTTTGACATTATCATCAAACCAGCATGTTTTTCAAAACAAGAGTATAAAGATGAGATTGCCACTATGGAAGGCAGAATTCTCTTGGATGTTCTAAAACACATGTGGATGTCATAGGCAAAACAAGGTCATGTCCTATGCAACAAGAATGTTCTCTAAGACATTGGAAAAAACATAGGTGTGTTTTGTACAACATCCAAGAGAACACAGACCTACCACATTGGTAAGTGGGTTTTAATTTCACTACGGGCAAGTCTCTAGAAGTTATTGGGGGTTGAGGTAAAATATTGACCAAATTTAAAAAAACAAGAGAAGGGCAGCCACTTGGCACATTTTAAAAAAAAACAAAAACAAAAAACCTTTATGTGACACTTTACAAGGATGATGTGGTGTGCTACATCAGCACACTTTGATGTCGTTTGAAATTTTTAACATTGTTTTTTTGGACGTCAAATTGGGACATTAATAGAGACTTCAAGATGTTTTCTACAACATGAACTAGGACATCAACTGTGATGTTCAAATGTTTTTTGTGACATCAAGTTAAATAATTTTGTATATGTCATATCATTTGATATATCCCATATGGTTTGTCTCCCTCCTTACCAGCTGACTTGTATAAATAGCTTATGTTCTCATGTCCATATACTCACAATAACATATAGTTGCCAAATATAGTATACAATATATGATGTATTGTATATATTGTATTATGTATTATATATGGCATACAATGTGTGGTGTATTATATATAATGTATTGTATAATATGAGGTTAAAGTAGTTAAGAGGGTTTTATTATCTCAGTGGATACATGTATGAGGTTAAAGTAGTTAAGAGGGTTTTATTATCTTTCCAAGAAGATATTACACATTAAAAAAAGTATGAACTGAAGAAATTACACTTGGATGAAAGCAATCTTCAAAGTGGATGAAAAAGTATGATATCATCCAAAAAAATCAAAAAATGAATCTCAAAATCTTATGTAGAAGTCAAAAGTGAAAAGAAAAATCAATTTCAAAATTAAAAGTGAAAGAAAAAGTTGGTTGAAGTTTGATGAACCAGTCAATGGTCAAACTTCATCTATGAAGAACTTTTCCTAGCAAAGTCAAAAGTACAAGTGTTTAACCTTTTTTGGAAGGTAAATTTAGGAAACTTCACTTTAAAATATTTTTGACCTAGAAATAGCAAGTAGGATTAAAGTTAAAAGGCAAAGTTAAAAAAATCCAATTTAGAAGTAAGAGAATTCCAAAGATAGCCAACACATAGACTCAATTATTGAAGTGGTTTTCATAATTACTCCAAAAATTGCCTATGCTTCTTTGGAACTTTTTATGGAGATAAAAAAATTGATTAGCATCGTGGGAATATAATTTTTTTCATTTGGTGCATGGAAACAAAAGTTACTCCCACATAAGTTCAAAACAAAGGAAAGTGGGTCAAGAAAAGAAATTCAAGAATTTGAATTTTATTTTATTTGTTTATTTACTCATATATTATATCTTTGTCTACATGTAAATCGTTGATTCATTCTATTTGGATTTGTTATGAGAAAGTTATAGACAATCTTGTTATTTCGGCAATTAGAGCATCTTCTTGAAAAAATAATTTGTAGGATTAATTTTTTAATGCAACTTTTACATTTTTTCAAAAAAAGAAATTCACATGGTTTAATTTGATTTCTAGAACAATCTCACCATTAGGATTAGTGCATTTTAATTCCATCTTAGTGATATTTGTAATTTAGATTTTCCTTCTACCTTGTACCTACTTCTATTCAACAATTTTTTAAAGAATAAAAATTCAATTTTCTTATATTTTATTTTTTTCTTAGACTCTCAACTCAATTCTCCATAAAAATTGAAAGCTCCAAACTTTGTAGTGCAAAAAAATTAAAGTTAAGAAGGTTCAAAGTCAAATAATCCAGTCTTACAATGTGTTGAAAAAATGATTTTTTCACTTTAAACACAAATATCTTGCAATCTATATGGTTAAAATTTCAGAAATTTTTTCCGCACATTCTCATAATAGTTAGGTGTAAGATCCTATAGTTAGATGTGCAAAAAATTCAAATTTTTTACTCTTAGCTATAAAAATCGCAGTTTTGAGTGTTCTTTTTGCTAAAAAAGGGCCTTCATCAATTAGGGGTCAATCCCTAGTGACCCAAGGTGGGTGTACTTTCCAAATTGGCTAGAACTGCGAAGAACTTGAGAAATTTTTTTGCTCAATATTTCTTGGAATTGGGTAGAATGTAATTGTAGGATTTTATTGTTTACATTGAAAGTGAGCACATTACAAAAATTTAGATTAATTAACTGCAAGGTTTAGGAGATATTTCAGTTTCAAGTTTAGGGTTGGATTAATGAAAATAAAAGGCATCACATTTTGAAAGAGATTATTTTTGTGAGAATATTTTTAATAATTAACTTTTGTGCTTAGTGAACAATAAGAGAGTTTATAATAGTTTTCCTACTATAGTGTGAATTTAGAAAATAACTAAACTATAGTACACATACCAAACTTCAAAGAATGATAATCCACAACTTAAATTCAAGGTTAAAACAAAATAATCACATAATTCTTATACACCTTTCATTGAAAGAAGGTTCAAAAACCTATTTTACATTTTGTAATTTGGACTCCACAATTTCAGTTACACCCCATACTTTCTTTGTTCTATCTTTGCCCTACTTTTGTATCATAATTAATAGTTTCATCCTTTGAACCAAGTCCTCATTGACTTGCATAGATGTTCAAATCCTTGTATAACCAAGAGAAGTAGCGGATGGAATGGTACTATGAAAGTCTATCTTAACACGCCAAAGAATTTCTACAATTCCATCACAGACATTAAAGTCAATATAGACTTCATAACTACCAACAAGAAATTCTCCTCCTTCACTACTAAATCTGTTGTTTTTCACTAGCTTACCAATATCCAAACAAATAGGAGCCCAAATACTATAAGTATAAAAGTTATAATCCTTATCCCGATGGAATTTATTACAAAAATCTTTAACAATATATATTAGATTACTACAAAATCCACCTTGGTCTTCATGTAAAATACTAAACTCTGTTTGAAATAAGTTAAGAACCTCCACATGCGAAACTTTTGCTTTAGTGTGCTCAAATAAAAGAAGGGCCAAAGTATTAAATTTTTTTGCTATAAATGGAAGAAATCCATGACACTAAGTCTTGGTCACACTTCCATTTTTGAAGGGTTGAAGCATCATATTGCATCTTTCAATTGGATATGTATCAACCCCAAAATAAACCCGAGTCCCTTCCTACATTTCATTAAAGAAAAAAAATTAGACTAACATAATAATTTTTTGGAAATAAAATGAACAAATATAATAAATAAAATAATAAAGAAATAAAAATTATCGAAAAAATAACCATACCTCTTCTCCACCCCAGGGTATAGATTTCCCCTCGTCTTTGTGTTGCATTACATGTTACCAAACTAGCACCATTCTTAAGGCCTATAAGTGTTGTAGTAAGTTTCTGATATTCTTCAAATTGATCATGTGCAATTTGGTGAAATGAAGTAAATTGAACCACAAGAACAATTTCTTTTGATGTCTTATCTTGTATTGCCCTAGCCCATGATGAATTTGCAAATAATCTCCAAGAACAATGTCTATAGGCACTTCATAAAGGTTTTCGTGAAATCGTTCCTTGTGAATAACAAATGCACCTACATTCCATTAATTTAAATATTAATACAAAGGTGTGACAAAGAAAAAGGAGAGAAGCCTCAAATATAATCAATAAGATGTATAATTATAAAGCAATAAAATGAATAATATAAAATCTAAGAAAATGAAAAAGTACCTTTAATTTTTTTTGTACGTCTTCAAACTCTCTTGTTTGTTTAGTTTATTTACAAGCCTTAGAAGAAGCCTATTGCTTCCACTTGTTTTTTCCATTTCTAATAATATTCAGTAAAAATATTATGATTATATAAAAAATAAAATACAAAGACATGGAATGCTTCATTTTTCATACATATAGTCAAAAATGCATAAATAAGTTAGAAAGTGCATACATGCTAATTGCATTTTTTTCACTAACTCTAAACAAATAGAGAGGTCCAAAAAAATTAGGTTTAAAATGTATGGAGGCCAATTGCCTTCTTATTGTTCCTTAAACCATCGTAAATTAAATAAATGTAGTCCGAATAAGCATGGAGGCCAATTGCCTTCTTATTGTTCCTTAAATGTGATTCAAATAAACATGGAGGTCGATTGCCTTCTTGCTATTTCAAACAAATAAAAATGAAGTAAATTAGCTATATTAAAAATTACATAAATTAGAATATTGAAATGAAAGTTACCTCTATGGAAGATCATTTTGTTCCAAGAATCCAAGAATAAATAGTACAATGCTCAAAAGTCCAACAACCCAAAAACCAATGGAAAAGATTTCATAAAATTACTCCATGATAAGACTAGTCCAAAAGCCAAAAGTTGATAGTAAGGAGCCAAGAGAAAAGATACCAACAACAATGAGCTTGAACACCATATATTTGAAGGTTAGTTATCAAAATAAGACAACAACAATCTGTAATAGAAACCCACAAATTGAGAAAGATAAAGTCTTCAAGAAAAACTACCAAATTGTAAAGAGAAACAACAAATTCAAAAGAGAAAAAAAGGTCTCCAACAGAAATTGCTAAATTGCCAAAAGAAATGACAAATCAAAACAAGAAGAAAAAAAAGGCTCCTAAAGAAACTGATAGATATTAGCAATAAGAAACCAAAAATCAAAATTGAAAGAAAGGCTCCAATAGAAACTACTACATAGCAGAAAAAAATGAGAAAATGAGGCTCCAAAAAAGAAACTCCCAAAGTGTGAAAAGATACAACATTCAACAAATGAATACTAGGAAAAAGGGCTTAAAGAGAACCTACCGAAGCATGAAGAAAAAACACAAAATCACAAATAGAAATGACAAAAAAATCTCTAACATAACTTGCCAAATTGCAAAAAGAGAGGCAATTCAAAACAAGAAAAAAATGTCTCCAACAAAAGCTACCAAATTTTGTAGACAAACTACTAATCAAAACAAGAAAAAAAACTTCAACAGAAATTGTCAAATTGCCAAATCGATAGTGAAAACTACAAATCAAAACAATACAAAAAAGCCTCTAAGAAGAACTACCAAATCTTGAAGAGAAACTGAAAAGCCGAATACCAAATACCAATTCCTAAAGAGTTACCAATGGGATGGAGGACAAGAAAGCACGGCACGAGCTACAAAGAGAAACAAAGAGGACAAAGGAGATGAAATAGTGGTCTTATATAACCTATGAAAAACCCTAATTCAAAGTAGGTTGCTACCCCTAACCTTTATTCCGGCCCTAATTTTTTTCTAGAAGTTGGTACTAATACTTATTTTTGGTTTAATAATAACCTCCGCTATTGACCACTATTAATTTAGCTTTTCTAATAATCCAAAGTCAAATGATATATCTAATAAAATCTAAAATCTAGTCTATTAAAATTATTTAAAGATCCTTCTAATTATGTAGATGAAAATGAAAATAGTTCTTCTAATCTTAAACAATAATTTTTTTTATAAATCATGAAAAAAATTTGAAAAAAAATAGAATTCATTTGTTAAAACTATACAATTTCTTTTATAGCCTAAGTTATTCCATCAAAAAAATTCCAAATTGTTCATAACTTTTCATAGAAATTTATTAAATAAAAATGAAATATTTGAAAAGTTGTGATTATAAAATTAATTCATAAGTGAGGAGTTGAAAGTTCAAATCAAAATCAACATCCCATGCACAAATTGTAATTAAGCTTTTACATAAATAATGAAAATAATAATTAAAAAAAATTTAGAGCTTTTAAAATGGAGTCTTTTAATTAGTAATTCTTGTAATTGTAAATAATAACACTTTTTGTAACAATAAAAGAGTTCATATTAAAAAATATCATCATTTTATTTATATTATTTAATCATATATACCATTTTTATCCTTAATTTTTTTAATTTGGAATAAAATTATTTTGGTGGATATTTTTGGTAGATGTTATAGATTATAAAAATAATTTTCTTACCTTTTTAAAAAAAATAATAATTGGTAAGTATTTATTTATTTATTTATAAAATTAATTTATTAGATTATGGAAATATCCATCTTATTTAGCCAATCCATCTTTTCTTCAATTTCATCTTCTTTGCCTCTACATGTTCATGCTTTGGCAAATCTTGTTGTGTGCTCTTTGAAGTGTTTCAATAGTTGTGATGTAGACACCAATTGAGGTAGATCCCTATAGAAATAGTAGATATGGAGTCATTGTATAGGAGGTAACAAGTTTTGATAGAATAGCTATGAGATCATGTAGCACGATGTTTGCGTGGACAACAAAGAAGCCCAATCCAACAATACATGGGAGATTCGGCCACTGGAAACAACCTCCCAATAGCTCCCTTGGAACTAGACATTTTTTGGTCCAAAACTATACCACTAAAGGCAACAATTAAGATGATTGCAAGTTGCAATCTAACCCTAGTATACAATAGCTTGGCTGGATTATCATAAATGGAGTGATCTTATTGCTTAAAAGTTGGAGATTTTTGGTTAACCTACAATCTACCAACGACCACTTCTTGATACCAACTTCTTAGCTATTTTTAGTATTTGCCAACATTTATGTTGAGCTTGCTATTTCTAGATTTCTCTCTACCTACGTTTGACAGACCTAGTCTATTGAACCTAGTCCTTGTTCCTTGAGGAATTTTTCCCTAACCCTATGACTTCTTCCATAGGAGGGGCAACGTTTTGAACACCCTACATGGCTACTAACCATTGGTTTATGAAAGTGAACATCATATTCTTCAAAGCTCAAATTGTAGTTTATGACTTCAAAAAAATAAAGCAAAGGCATTCTATAACATTTTACTAATTCTTTATAGGAAACTATATTAACTGCTTGAAGCCACTAATAAAAAAACCATATTGCCAAATTTTCGATTTCTTGAAGCTAGGCAACTTGACCAAACAAGGCTGTGACTATAAAATGGTTGCTTAGGCACTTTGAGGTTGAGCAGAAGTTGTTTGCTTGTTGGTTGTTGTTTAGAATTATTCTATTTTGTTTGTTATACTTAGATTTCTCTCATCATGCGTCTGCGAATCACGTTCTTAGTACCTATTATCTCCAATTTACGCACCCTTGATAAATCACAAGTACAACCAAGTTTTGGGATTTTGATCAAAAGGATCCTACTTTGGAGTGTCTAAGTGCAATCTATTGTGCGTTCCAAGCAATAGATCTTTCTAAGTGTCATAATTGTCCTATATTTGCAAGACCTAAATTTTTGACTAATATTTTGGGGGCTAAACCAGAGGTTTCCAAAGAAGATTTTGGGACCTAGACTTAAGACAATTTCTTAATTTTCTTAAAGTCAAAGCTTCTCCATATTTTGAAAAATCACCAAAAATTTTACATCAATCCTAAGATCTGAAGTCAAAGCTTCACTATAGGAAGGGATTAACCTCAAATTTCAAGACACAATCGCTAGACTAGTTGGAACTAGACCTTGAGAGTTTTGTTCCAACTAGAACTTCTCTAAATGACACTAACAACCTTGGACTTTGAAAATTCTCTTCCAACCAGAGTTTCTCCAAATGACACTGACAATCTTGGACTTTGAGAGCTCTGTTCCAATCAGAGCTTCTCCAAACAACACAAAGAGTGAACATAAAATATGACCCAAAAGGCCAGAACTTAAGGTGGCATAAGTGCCACAAAAGTGAGAGAAGAGTTTTGAGGAGGAAAGGAGCCCCTTATATACTCTTCCAAGCATACCCTCCTTCTTACAAACCTTGGAGTGCACTCCAAGCAAGCCTAATGGAAACTTCATTCCAACCATGGGAACTTTAACCCCTAAACACCCAAACTACGTTTTTTGGCAACATAGTGATTTTGGGCAGCTCACTACAAATGGATTTTTTCTTATTTTTCTTTGAAATTTTCACACAACATGTGCCCAAGGAGTATCTTTAAGGCCCAACAATTTTTATAACTTTTGACTTCATGGTTAAAAAGTTATTGCATGATATGTAATTTTCATTGCTCTTCGGGCAGCCCAAAAAATTCTTAAAAAAATACTTTTTTAAGAAATAAAAATCTGAAATTGGTTTTCTAGATTTATATGTACATGGAAAGCTTTGAATCATTCCATTTTGATTTATGAGATGAAAGTTATGAGGCGTTTTAGTTTGCGGGTAGTTCCGGATTCTCTACTCTAAAATAAACTTTGAAGTCCTTTATTTCACTCAATTTTCTATATTTTTTGAAAAAAATAAAATCATAGGGTGTGGATTTTTTAGTAAAACATTACAACCATTGGGATTGGAATTTTTCAATTCCATACCAAAATTCTTCACAATTTAGTATTTTGAATCATTCTCTACTTCTTTGTACTTACTTTCTTTTTCCTATATGTTGTACAATTTCAAATGATTTGAATTTTTTCAAGCATGTAGCCAACTTGCCTTGAAGAATGAATCCAAAGAGTAACCACCATTTTGGAATTTTTTTCATACAAATGTGGCCTTGTGAAGTGCAGCTGCCCGTTTTTTCACAGGGCCAGAAAAAGGATTTTTGCTAATTCAAACGCTAATATCTTACAATCTACAAGGTGAAAAATTCTGAAATTTTTTCCACATCTTCTCAAATAAGTTTCATGCAAGATCTTACGGTTACATGTTTCCAAAAATGTTTTTTTCCAAAAATTTGGTACTTGTTCTAGAAATGACAGTTTTGGAGCGTTTTTGGTGAAAACATAGTTGAAAACATTTAGGGGTTAATACACTTGAATCTAACATCGGGAAAACCTCCTTCCATTGCAACAATATTGCATCAATATTGACACACTTTTCCAACTACACAGTGTTGATGCAATACACAATGTATACATACTCAATATTAGAAAATTAGGTATTCTTGTAGTACAAATTATGTAGCCTCTCAATTATAAAAAATTAGCTATTGTTGTAATATTACAACAATAAAAAATTATTGTAATAATGATGCAATTCTCATATTTCACAATATTGATGCAATATTGAAAGTATACCTAAACAATACTGAAGAATTTGGTAGTGTTGCCATATTGCAACAATTCATAATTTTAACCAAATTGCTTTGGATATTTATTGAAACAATATAATTTAAAATAACATATTTACATTGAAAAAATACTGCTTAAGTATTGCAATTGCTCAAATCTCACCTTTCAATTATTCATTTTTTGTACTACTATTTTCCTTTTGTAACTTCTACTAAAGATTGTCAGTTGGCATGAAGAAAATGGTATCATTTTAAGAATACTCTATCAAAACTATGCTATTGAATTTATTATTTTATGCAATCTTGATCAACACATCAAATTTCAATCTAAAAAAAAAATTCTATTTTTAATAAATTATTTTATGTGCTTTTCATTGTGTTACATAATAATTGATTGAAAAATGTTGGTGATGGATTTTTCAAATTTTATTGTGGAAACATTTAAGAAACATCAATGTGCTCATCTCCCTTTGTGGAAAAAAATTCACAGTACCTAAAAGAAGATTTACACTAGAAAAAATTCAATGCCAAGGTATTGCCTTCCTAAATTTTATTATATAGATATTTTTAGATTATAATTATATTTTACTAATAAATCCTTGAATTATGACTACTTCTGTACGTTTGACCATGATGGTTCAATTGCTTTGCCAAACCTAATTATAATTTTGAGAAATTTTTGTTACAATTTTTTTTATTAGACTTCATAACAGGATTGCAAGACTTCTGAGAGGGTACTAAGCAAGGTATTTTTTTTGTTTTAAACTTAATCATTCACAATTTGGCATTTTTTTAATTCAACAGACTTTGGTGGCTATTTTGGCATAGCAAAACAATTTTTTTCAAAAAACTTGAACTATGTAAAGTTGTAATGTCAAGCTAAATTTCATCACTAAACATTTTATTTGAGATTTTGGCTCTCCAATCAAAATTTATGGCAAAGTTTAGAGAGGGGTTGAAAAGGACATTTTGGGGGACATTTTCAAACATTCTCTTTGAATTTTGCCCATAACTTTTAAATGGAGGCTCAAAATCTCATATGGATTTTTGGAAATGAAATTTAGCTTAATTTTACAAATTTTCATAGTTCAATTTTTTTTTTAAGTTGTTATACTATGTCTAAAAGGCCTCCAAAGTATGCTGATTTTACAAAGCAATCAAAAAACATTTCAAAAAACTAGTTAAATAAAATTTTATGTTCTAAATTCACATCAAGTGTTTGGTATGGTGAATTGGCTCACACCCTCCAACCTTGTCTACGAGGTCTAAGGTTTGAGTCTGAAAGGGTGGCATTGACTTCGGTGGTCCGTGTCCGGGTGGGGAGGGGATACTTGCTTGACTTTGGGTGGTTCTTGTTTGAGTGGGAAGGGGGTACTTACTTGGCTTGGGTGGTCCCTAGAGGGTTGCTTGCTTGGGTGGTTTTGAATGGGGGCTACTTAATGGTGGGCATCATCTTTTCTTTTATAAAATGAAATGTTTTTCTCTTACAACAACTTCGAGTATTGAAACAAAATAGTTTCATTAGCATTACAATATTGTTTCCTAAGCTTCTTTTTAACATTTATTTAGTATAATTGCAATATTTCAAGCACACACCCATTTTTCAATATTGCATCAATATTCTATTGTTAAATGTCTGCGACAATATTGAAAGTGATCCTCATCAATATTGTTTAGAAGGGTCATTTTTTTTTGGTGAACATCCTTTGATTAGATCTTACATTCCTTAAATTCATTCAATTTTTGAGGTATTCATCCTTATCCATTAGGTTTTCACTTTCTATACTAGTTTATAAATTAACCTAACTTTTGAAAATTAACTCCAAATCACAAATAAATTGCACTATTGGCTTTAAAATGCTATATTTTGAGTGTGGGAATCCCCTACCCCCTTTCCTAACTTCAAAATTTCAACGAAAACTATCGCCAACTTAACGTCAAAATTGGGTAAAAATCCAACTTTTGGAGTTTGACTTTTATAACAAAAGTAATTAGTCTAGGCTCTTAAGTAGGTATAGGGAAGTAAAAAAAGATTTATCTTTGACTTCATTCTGCTTTTGTATGTTCCCTTTGATGAGTAGAGAGGCCTTGCCTTGGGAAAATGAAGGGCTTTTAGTTGCAACTAGATGTGACTCAAGAAATGAAAAATCCTATGATTATATAAAGTCACAAACATAATAATAAACCTTTGAATGATTTCATATGAACTAATATGATATTACATCTCCATATACCCCTCACAAGATGTCATGAAGTTTCAATATACATGATAAGTTTATAAAAGATAGTGAAAAAATGTCATACCCTCCATAAACTTCTTGGAGAAGTATCTAATAGAAGAATGAGTGCCACAGCCTCTCTACAACTCCAAAATAAGAATGTAATATGTCCTTGAAAAGCTAACAAAAAGTTCTACAATCTCTCCAAAATTCACTCAAAACTAAGATATTGTCCGATTTTTATGGTTAGTTAAAGTTTACCTTTTCCAACTCAAAGGCAACTCACCTATACTTCACTTTCAAGCCCATAACTTTCACATAATATCTCCAAATCAAAAAAATTATACCATTTTGGAAAGCTAACATAAGTATCTAGAACCTCCCCAAGTTTCATTCAAATCTAAAGTACTGTTCGACTTTCATAACTCTTCAAAGTTCACTCTCTTGAAAACCCAAAGGTAACTCTTCACCTCTTCACTCTCAAGTCCATAACTTTCACATACTACCTCCAAACTTAGTGAGTGATAGCTTTTTGGAAACACAAAAACACATTAGATGAAATTTAAGGCCTACAAGAGCCTACGAGTTATCTTCAATTCCCAAGCTGTGGGAATGCAATAGAGTAGCAGTATGACGTGGCACAGTCACTGCCATGTTAGAAAATAATATATTTTTAAAATTATTTTTTTTGAAAAAAAATCTTTTTTTAATTCAATTTAAAGTTTTATCAGTACTTTTTAGAAATTTTGGGGAATTTTTTAAAAAATTTTTTTTTTCAAAAAATTCGGAAATTGAGTCCATTCTGAGCTGGTTCCCAATTTCTGACAGCATAGGGAACAATGCAAGGAACAACCCTGAAACGGGCTTTTGGAGGCCTCAAATCCCTTCTAATGAGATACACAAGCTCTCAAAATTTCATTGCAAAAACTTCCATGTACTATGTGCAATGCCTTTTCAAAGTGATAAGGAAGAAGATGACCCTCCACCTCATCCGCCACCTCCACCTCCTCCTCCATGCCATCCACCTAAGCTAGTGGATTTTGGCCACTAAAATGCCACATGGGCCATAATACACCCATGGGCCACATCCTATCCTTGATAAATCTATCCTTGATAAGTCTATCCACATCATCTACGTGAATTTTTAATCCATTGAAAACAACTAAAGAAAGGTAAAACAAGCTTTCACTTTGTTTTTACAACTTTAAACAAGCAAACTAAAATATTAAAACATCTTCAAGTATAGAAATAAAAAAACTAAATGTTTGTTAAATAGAGGTAAAAAAAAAGAGTTCAAGTGGAGTATAATCCCATTTGTTTTTCAAAACTCTAAAAAAAAATAACTCCAATTTAACAAACAATTATGTATTTTCACATAATGAACGCATTTACAATGAGACACTGCTCCATCGGTGAACTCCGTTGTAATCTTCAAATTATACTTGTTATCAAAGAATCTTGTCGGTTTGGGTACTTTTGACTATCAGAATGTCTTGAAACTTGTTGGAGCGTCTTATTAACTTAAAAAAAGATAGTCTAATTTTTAGTGAGATTTTACAGTCACTTGGATAAATTCTAGGAATTTCCCATTATAGGTTTTGGGGGTTGACCATCCGGAAAGGCATCTTTTGACTATCAAAAAATTCCGAATTTTTTTGTGGAATTTCTTATGGAATTCCAAAACATATGTTTAGACTCATATTCTTTTTCTACACATCGGCCTAGGGGGAATAAAATCCACCCCCTCGTTAAAATATTGATGGTCAAAGAATCTTTTACATTGGAAGGAATCTTAGCAAACTGACTTCGTTGTTGAGTCCCTGACGTGATTAAATCCTATTGTCACCCTCCTTCGACCATAGATTCCTTTAGGGTCCCATCTTGGTATTTTTAACTCCTCTAAGCCAATAACAATTGGAAGATTCTATATTGTGATTGTGCCACTACAGTGTGGAGTTTTTTCTCTTCGAGGATTTCATCTAATGGTTCACATCTTAATATGCACTCACTATAAGACCCCCGTGTTTTTTTTATGTTAGGATTTTGCATTTGCATGTTGTGCGTGATGTTTTCCGACATTTGCATGGGTGTCCAAAAAATAGCGTTTGTGCAGATGTGCCAAAAACATCGAAAATTTGGCTTGACATTACTATGTTTTCCACCAGACATCACAAAAAACATGGGTCAACGGGGTCTATAAGGTCACCATGCGGCTTCCACCTAAGTGCCACGTGTGTCCAGGAAGTCATATAGGAATTTTTTTCATCCATACCTGTCCATGACGTAGCATCTGAGGTGGCATCTGAGGTGGCACCTAACATGGTGATGGAAAAAGAAGTGACGTGGCATCCAAGAAGGATGATGTAGCATGCCACGTTAGCACATTTTCCTGTTGTTCAAGAAATTTAATATTTTTTTTGAAGACATCAATTTAGACATTCAAACATTTTCTGAGACGTTACTGTAGATGTCCAAACACTTATTAAGACATCAACTTAAACATCTAGATGATTTGGAATGTCATTGTAGATGTCCACATTTCACCATCAATACGTCCAGTATAATTTAAAAGAACATAATCATGTTACCTTTGACATTCATGTGGTTGGATGTAATGTTCAGCACGATGTCAATATGGACAAATACACGAGTCTTGCATAATGCACATCCATATTTCATAATATACAATATAACATTTCAAATACAATACAAAATACAAAATACAAAATACATTGTACATACTAAAAATTATACAACATGTCATAGATAATACACCATATATTGTACAACATATACAATATGCCATACAAAATACACCATATTTGGATATTACAGCACATGGCTTTACAAGCCCCTTGATGTGATTATATGGAGAGGACAAGATGATTTCTTTATACTAGTGGGGTGGTAGGTAGTTAGACAAACAATATGGAACATGGAAAACATAGGAATTGTTACAAGTAGAATTTCAAAGCACATTTAAACGTCTAGACGTTTTTGAGACGTCATGGAAAACATCAAAAGTACATGTTGATGTTTCCTATCATGTTGGTATCAATGCTAATATATAAGTAGACGTTGTAGGTAGTTGTCTTTGCAAACATAGACACTGATCAAAGAGCATCAGTGCAAACATCTATAGCCCTTATACTAGTGTCAAGGTATTGCATGCAATTGCTTAAACTAATGCTCTAAACAATACCAAGCATTGCGTCATGTAGGGAATACATCTTGACAAAGACCTAGAGATGGAAATGGCGTGGAGCTTTTTCTTTGCAATCAAGGCACTCTCAACCACAAAGAGTTGTTTGTTATCTACCCTAAGTAAAATTTCCACCTTTTCGGGAGTAGTTGACATTTGTGGTGAAGGAAGATGAACATTTTGGACATCCATTGGAAGATGACAGAATGTAGTAAGTACAACCCCTACAATGGAATGTGACATTGCCTCTTCAAATGTATTGTCATGGAATGCATCTTCTTGTCTATAGCTTAAAAGGTGGTCTCATCACCTATGATTTAAATGCAATAGTGTGTTTCACTCACCAATTTCATTAAACGCTTGTGAACATGTCACTAGAAGCCACCCACAAGTATGTGAGTACATTGAGGAAATTTTGGTCTTGGATTATAGAAACCACTATGTTACAATGTTGCTGTACAATTGCGTAAGGGGGACAAGAGATGTTGAATTCTTAAGCATTCAACGAGATAGTTCCAACTTCAACTTGACAAACTTCAATCAAATAGACGGGAAGGTCTAACTTGACTCATTTGCATTTTTTTGGCATTGCCAATAAGTGTTCTTCTTCAATGATCCACATTAAAGTGGTTAGAAAGTTTTGTGTCGAACATAGGTTAGAGGTAGATGGAAGGCACTACACTCTACCTAGTCGACCCCAAACATGGTTCAACTGCAAAATGACAAGGACTCTAATCGACTACAACCAATGCAAATCAATTAATTGTAGTCCTAATTCCATTTATTAAAAACAAATTGTCATGACTTGATAGAAGCTTCTCATGGGTAATTCTCTAAAAGCATGTCATGGGAGATTTGTCTATCATAGGTAAAGCTACTTTACATGGACTTCTACTAAAGTTACACAAGTTTGCAAAGAGATTTTCTAAAAATAAAAAATTGTCCACCTTCCAAATGTGCTCAAAGTACACTACCTTTGTACAAGTGCAAAGAACATGATTTTTCTACCCAAAGATAAAAATGGTTGAGAAGGAGCATTTTCAAGTTTGAAAAAATGTCTTTTTTTCTTTTGAATTTTTGAATGTTTCTACTATTTTCTAAAAATCAAACATCAAAGTGTTCATTTTCTTGGTATTTTCCATTGTGCTTTTTTTGTTTATGAATTTTAGATATAAATTTTTTTAGGTTTGAATTTTTAGAGACATATTATTCTCAATGTTGTACAAATTATCCATATTTTATTTCATTGAAAAGAAATTTATTTCAACATGTTGCAATATTGTAGTACTAAGGCCGTTTTGAGCTAAAAATGGCAAGTGTTTCTTGCAATGACCCCTATAGGAATGTGTAGGGGATGATACAATTTCTGCAAACTCTATAAAGTAGTGAATGTTAAAAATGCTTCATTAATCTAATCTAAGGAGTATTTAAGACACTTGTATATATATTAGGAAGCATCTTTGCTTCAACATTTGGTACCATTCTTCTTGAGTTAGATTGGAGACTTCTTTGTACTAAGATTTCTTCTAGATTTTTAGTAATAAGAGTTCTTGGTATAGACCAAAAGAGGATACTTCTCTTCCAATTCAAATTATGCAACTTTTGAATATAAGACAATAATGCACATTAGGGACTATATGAACTTAATGTATATTTGTTGCATATACCTCATATAGGATATTAGTAACAAATATTTTCATTAGAAAATGAATTAAAACAACCAGCCATGTCGTAATACTTTGGGGTTTCTAAACTCAAGGTTGTAGAATTGAAGTGTAGCTTAACTTGAACAAAAACCTTGAAAACAATATCCCATGCCCACCAAGTGTATGCATGCATTAACTAACTTTGAAACCATTTGTAATTCTTCCACAATTGATGAATTTCAAATTGTAGTTTTTTTTATCAATATTTAACATCCATGCCAATTGTGGTTCAAGTGATTATGTATGTATAATTAGATTGTTTAGAAGGGATATCATAAAAGTTGTTGCGAAAATTTTAAGGTAGTACGAGAAAGCTTGTCAATCAAAGGAACACACTCAAGAATCCCTTGCAAGCATGGATTGGCTTATGCAAGTGTAGGTAATTGGCTCATACAAGAGTTAATTGATGACTTCATATATTTTGCATTCCAAATGAATTTGAATGCTTATTCAATTAATCTTTTTTCTTTTTTTCTCAAAGCAATTCACTCAAGTAGACGCACTTTAGGTTGCCTTCCATAACCTCAACAAACTTGACTTGGTTCATTTGTTAATTTTTTATTGTATTTTTAAGATGAGATGGAACTATAGAAGGGTAAATTTTTTCATGTACAAATAGGGCAAATTGATTAACGTGCACACAATGACTGAGACTTTATACGTGCTTGGTAATATACATTGATTGTTGACATTTAAGCAATGTGATACGACATTGTCACTTTGTCATATCATGAATACCTTAGTTGACAATGATAGCATTCCATCAAGGGTTCTCCCATTTAGTTTTGAGTGGGGTCCTTATTTCCAAGAGCAATTGTTCATTTGATAATACTAAATAGATGTTCATGACTTTTGAATTCAATTTTATGTACTTTTGTTGAATTGTTAGCATACCATATCTTTGAAACAATCTCCTACATCCTGTTTTAATGTGAATCATATATTGTTTGGGATGAATTTAGGCATGATTGTTGTATTGTAGCATATGAATCAAATTGTACCACTTAGATAGCATGATTGTTCTAAGTGAAGTTGACACATATTCTTCACCCCCATCATGGAATCTCCCAATGCAATTGTACTTAGCTAGGGATTAATAATTATGGGGGATGGGAGCCATATTTGCTTCAAGCAGTTGTCATTGAAGGATCTCTCGCTAGGTTTCAAGACATCAAATGTAATGTAAATTGGATGCAAAAATTACGTAAACTTGGTCTAGAGATCTCCCAATCTAATCATGTGAATTCTTGCACAATCAACTATGGAACAATTTAATTATATGATTTCATTCATTTCCAAGTACACGAAGCACTTTCTACAATACTTATAGGTGTAGAATTTGATGCATGCAAAAGGATAATACATGGGGAGATCTTGAGATACATAGGAAAACATTGGGGGGATTCACTTCTTTAAATCTAGACTATTGAAACTCCAAAAGTAGTTAAATAAGACATTCTTGAAAATCCAAGCCAATACAATTTCTTTATTTTTAGAATTCAAAGAAATTAGGCCTCCTCATCTTTCAAAAAAAATATATTCTCTTTGAATTCCTAGATACCACAACTTTTTCAATTCTACACGAAGCCTCTTGAAAATTAATTGTTGAATATTGTTTTGTTGGTAGGCGCTACACCAATTTGTCCTATTGGTATGAATTATTAAGTGACCTTACAAGTAGTTCAACATGCACAATTAGGACAAATGAGTGTACAATGAATAGTGAAACGAGGTTGCCCCTCACTAATTACTCGACATGTGACACTTAATAAAACATTTACAATGACTATATGGGAATGAACTACTTTTGAATTACATATCATTATAAAATTCGGGAGTCATAAACCTCCATGTGCAAATGGAAATATTTTTAGATATATTTGATGACATTGATGGCTTGTAATGGAACTTTCTTGAGGTAAGGCAACCTAATTTCAATATTTAGTGTAGTTGACATGCCAAGTGTCACAATTTGGATGATTCTCCGAGTAATATGCTCCATCAGATTTAGTGTAGTCAGTTGTCTGGCCGGGTATAAATGACCCAAAAATGATGTGACCGTGAGGCGTGTGTTCTCTGAGTCGGCAGTAGTTGTTTAATTTTTGTTTTCGGAACAATGCAGGAGACTGCGTTCTCATATTATTTTTCACCATGACTAAGTTAATTGAAATGAGCTCGGCAACATGTCCGATTGCGATCATTTGCTGAGGAAAATTGAGGAGAGTTGGATTGTGGAGACATTCTGTAGCCACTATTGGAGAATAGTTGCCTTTTGCGGATTTATGAAATTTTTGGAGTGAATCTCTGATGAGAATATCTGATTGTGAGAGTATGAAGCTTTCTGGTGCTGCAATTCATTTTTTGTAGCAATCGCGTGCCGACAAGTTGAGGCTTCGAATAGGTTTTGGAGTTGCAGTCGATCGGAAATGCAGTATGTGATTGATGGCTGGATGGATGGCCTACTTGCTTATTTGTGATTTGGAAGTGTTTGAGTTGTGAGTTTTAAACAATGTCGGTGACTGACTGCGCTTTTGAGGTAGTTTGTTTCGCCATGTCTAAGTGAAATCGGCAACTCGGCATGTCTCTGCCCGATTGTGTTTTCAGTTCAGGAGGAGATTGGATTGCGGGAGAGGTCAATGCCAGCACTTGAGGGAGGTCGTGGAGACGTTCTGTGACAGTTTTGGAGCATATTTGCATTTCATGAGTTTTTGGTATTGCGTCTAAGAGACCGCTCTTGAGGGGATATTTGATTAGGGAGAATGCGAAACTTGTCCGGCGTTGCAATTCATTTGCGTAGCAATCTTATGCCGACAATATGAGGCCTCGTGCAGGTTTTTGAGTTGCAGCGTGAGGAGCAGTCGAAAATTAATGCAATACGCGATTGATTGATTTATAATTGTCTGTTTTGCTGATTTACTCGCTAATTGGCAAGAGATCCGAGCTGCTTCCAATTTTGCAGCAGATGCCACACTTGCACCGACTGTCCACGTGCGCGATGCACCGCCCGATAGCTAATTGAAACATTACAGTTGTTTCTGGCAGGTTGGAGCACTCTCTCAGATGTCTGTTTCATTCGTTTCCTCAAGCCTGGGTAGGATGAAATTAAGTTAGGACTTTTGATGAACCGAATTATTTATTTTTTACTCATTGGGTTTCCGCACGGCTTCATACTCTGTTCTTGATATCAACTTGAAGTAGCAGACGCTTCCAACCACATGAGTATGGCTTTAATTGCAATAAAATTCAACCTGCGCTTCAAGAATTTTTAACCAACTTCATCAGGAGAGAGATTCTGGCGATATTAACTCCGAATTGCAAGTTTGCAACTTACAGAGACCTCCCAATCATTTATGAAAAGTCTTACCTACAATAACATACCCGCATGTCGTCCAGCACCGGTACCTACTTAAAAGAAGCTGATCGAAGGCACCTATCCTACTTACAATTTGAATAAATGAACCTCAGAGCTTTCCAACAGTTTCAATGAAATGAATAGGATGCCTCCCCAGGCTGCAGTCGTTTCTTATTCAATGAATACTAGATACATGAATTACACCACCATGGATGCAACGTCCCTGTGTAGGTCAGGGAAGCTAAAGTGGAAGCCAGAATACGAGCAGCAATCCTCGTCTACCTAATCGCTACTTGCAAGCAGCAAGTAAATTCGTCTCGAGCGGACAATCAATCTTCCGCATGAGCGCAGATGAATTCAAGGATTCAGTTCAAAGGGGCAACTATTAAAGAGACAGTGAATCTCTATATACACCAGTATCACTGTCCTCAACCCCCGGAAGAAATGCCATTTCCTTCAGATAACAACTAAGTAGTACTTGATTAATGTTCACAATTTGAACTGTGACTGATGAAGTACGCCACCTTCGGCAACAAGAATTGCAGTTTCGAAATATGTCACAATATGGGTGCCAGAGATCGACTCACAGAGCAAGAACGACTCAAAGCACGAGAATCAGATCGCATGACCCAAGTTCCGAGCTCAACTTGGAGCAAATTCCGACCCTCCCATCCGGCTGCGACTTGGCATTACGCAACCGCGACGATGGCGATCGAGATGCAAGCTGTGTCGACCCCGGATCGAATGGGATTGCATGCAGAGGGATGAGGATATTTGAATTTACGATCGCATTTGTATCCATCTGCCGGTGGCGGGGACGCCGTCCTGCACCACGAACAGCATGTAGTAGCTCGCTGGCGCCACTCGGTTGTTGGGCGGCGCCGTGACCGTGACGGCGTAAAACCCGTCGTCCCGCAAAGTCGGCGCCGTCGTCTTGAGCTTCAGCATGCGCAGGCCCATGGCGCACGAGTGCGTCACGAACGGCGAGCTCATCCAATTCACCTCCAGCGTCCCCCGCACCGTCGGCACCATGAAGCTCACCGCGAACTCCCGACCGTAACGAACGCTTCCCGGCGCGAACACGTTCGTGGGCTTCAGAGTATCGCTCCCGTAAGCTGGCGAGTACGCCTCCACTCGCAGCTCAGTCGGAAACTCGCCCGCGAAAGTGTCGTACTGATGCGTGTTGCTCCCCGCCACGAGAATTCGCCCATCCGCGAGCAGATTCGCGGTGGAGTGGTAGACGCGAGGAATGGTCGTGGCGGCGAACGTCTCCCACCGCGCTTCCGCATTGTTGGTATTGTACTTCACAGGCGTGAGCACTGCGTCGCTGGCTCTCCCCCATCCTTGGGAGCCTCTCTGCGCGCCGTTGATGATCACCACGTCGCCTGTGGGCAAGATCACCATGTCGCCCATGGTCCGTGGCATGGGCATATTCTCCATCGCCCATTCGGGATTGGTCGCGGTCAAGTCCATGCGGCCGCACGTCCGGGAAGCCGCCCACGTATCGCCGTCTTGGTTGCTGAATGCGCCTGCTTGCGCGCCGCCGCAGATGAGCACCTCCGCGGTGGAAAATCCGTCGGCTTGGGTTAGGGGAAGCATGACGGATGATCCGGCAGAGGGGTAGTTTCGGGGTTCCCCAGGGATGGTGGGGAATGTCTTCACCACCGTGTTGGTGTTGTAATCCAGCACAATGGAATCCCTGTTGGCGAAGATGTAGAGGTTTCCGTCGGGAAGGAGATGGATGAAGGGATACATGTTGTCGCCTTGATTGGTGTTGGTGTCCTTCAACAGCTGCAGCTCGAACGCGCCTTCGTTGCGCTCTCTCTTGGGCACGAACTCGTAGGTGAATGCGTTTCGTCCTCCCACCACAATCTGGCGAAGCCCGTCGGGCAGGAGCTGGTTGGTTGCGTACCAGCGCGGATCCGTGAGCCGCGTCGTCTCATCCTCCACCCAGTCGCATGTCCCACTCACCGCGCAGGGTGCCAGGCGTCGGATGGTATACAAGCCCTCGAAGTCGCCACCAGTTTGCACCATTGTACCATCAGCAAAAAACTGGCCGCTCGAGCACCAAGTGTCAGTTTGGATCTTGAGCGGGCGCACGCTGTTTCCGTTGGGATCCAGCATGACGGAGTGCGCCGTGCAGTCGGGGTTGAGTTGCTTATCGTTCTCGTTGTAGCGGCAGTCGCCATTGGGGAGCGCGATCTGGGAAGCGCCGACGTTGGTGCGGTCCAGCAATAGAGCCGTGTTGTAATGCGTGATGGCCGTGTGCATGGATGCGATTCCTGCATTTTGAACCAGCACCTTCCAGGTGCCTTGCGCTGACACTCCGCCTCCCGATTCCATGACCGCCATAGCCATCACCATGATTACCACCCGCGAAGTCCACCCAGCAATCCCCATCGCCATACTCTAGAATCACTTCACTTTCGATCGACCGAATCAAACCGGCCTCCTCGCCTGTGCACTTCCTCCCCGTCGTCAAATCTCAGCAGACGCAAGCTCTCGTTCAAGCAGGATCCATGAATGAGTAAATGTGCAACTTCTCAGAGTAGACCTGCTATTACGGACGATCGAATTAGATAACCAATCCAGCAGATGAAGCAGTGGAATTACACGAATGAATCGAGGATTGTGTTGCCGATCGGTCTCCTGTGAGCAGAGTATATCAATGTACTGATCGATCAAGAGCAGCTGAGCAATGCGTTGTAGACGGAGCAGACTGACTTGAAGAAATGAGGTGGCGAGGAGCGGTTTTTATAGCTATCCGACTGTGATCGTCGTGACTGAGGAATTCCCAATCACATTCTGCATGTGTGTGAAGGCTGACTGGAGAGTAGGTCGAATTGAATTGAGAACGCCAGGCACTAGCAGCGGGCTAGACGCGTTGGATGCGGCGACTCGCGGATTGACGGAGAATGGGGAATGGACGCTGGATGGCATGGGGTAGACCATCGCAGTAGACCCGCTAGACGCTGGTTCCGCACGAGGGCTCCCGGGCAGCTTCGATCAGTTCCACGTGACTGGAGCCAGAGCATCTACCAGACGTACTGGTGCTTGGTGCAGGCAGTATTTTACCACGTTTTGCTTGTAAGCAACGCGGATCCCTGAGCGCAACCAGAGCATTTCCGGTAATCTCCTGTTTGGGTACATGCAGGCACCATCGACCCTATGTGTATCCACGCAGCGGGGATCGGAATGATATGGAGCTCGTTGTGAAGGCGTTGCTAAGCCAGGCAAATATTGTCTGGCACGATCATAACATTATTAACTTGTATTCTCAATGCAGGAGAGTTTGGCTGTCGTGGCATGTTTCCATTGGTTAAGGAGAGGCAGATTAACTCTGAGAATGCTCACGGCTTACTTTTCCAAATTTTAACAGGGAGGATATGAAGTAGAAATTCCATTGGTCTACTAGTGAGAGAAACTTGTCGTGAGAGAAATCTCTAGTAGTACTACCAACCAATATTTACTTATTGAGTGCAAACCGAACTAAAGTAATTGAAATGTAGGAGAGTTTTGTTGTTTTGGCATGTTTTGATTGGTTAAGCAATCAAAGAAGTCAAACAGCTCAACTCTCCTACGTTGACATTATGCTTGGTAATTGCAAAGTAATTGCAAGTCAGCAAAAGTAATTGCAAGTAAGTCCCAACCTTGCCACCCACGGCTCGGTAGGTCTTAACTATTAATTATTTTTGATAACTTGGCCTACTTTGCAATTGCCTAGTCCATCTATGAGGCACTCAATGGCCTAAAGTGTTGATCTTTAATGCCTCCAAAAAACACCATGCCCCCCCTTACAAAATGTATAGAAAATGCCTTGGGGTCTCACTTACTTAGCCACAAAACGCCAAGGCTTGTAGGTTTGAATACTTCAAATCCTCTAGTATTGAAGTGGGGAAAATGTTGAGCTTCTCACTTTGAGGCACTAAAACACCT
>OY987264.1:3446930-3490953 GCA_963920665.1 Straminergon stramineum
ACACCATATTTGGATATTACAGCACATGGCTTTACAAGCCCCTTGATGTGATTATATGGAGAGGACAAGATGATTTCTTTATACTAGTGGGGTGGTAGGTAGTTAGACAAACAATATGGAACATGGAAAACATAGGAATTGTTACAAGTAGAATTTCAAAGCACATTTAAACGTCTAGACGTTTTTGAGACGTCATGGAAAACATCAAAAGTACATGTTGATGTTTCCTATCATGTTGGTATCAATGCTAATATATAAGTAGACGTTGTAGGTAGTTGTCTTTGCAAACATAGACACTGATCAAAGAGCATCAGTGCAAACATCTATAGCCCTTATACTAGTGTCAAGGTATTGCATGCAATTGCTTAAACTAATGCTCTAAACAATACCAAGCATTGCGTCATGTAGGGAATACATCTTGACAAAGACCTAGAGATGGAAATGGCGTGGAGCTTTTTCTTTGCAATCAAGGCACTCTCAACCACAAAGAGTTGTTTGTTATCTACCCTAAGTAAAATTTCCACCTTTTCGGGAGTAGTTGACATTTGTGGTGAAGGAAGATGAACATTTTGGACATCCATTGGAAGATGACAGAATGTAGTAAGTACAACCCCTACAATGGAATGTGACATTGCCTCTTCAAATGTATTGTCATGGAATGCATCTTCTTGTCTATAGCTTAAAAGGTGGTCTCATCACCTATGATTTAAATGCAATAGTGTGTTTCACTCACCAATTTCATTAAACGCTTGTGAACATGTCACTAGAAGCCACCCACAAGTATGTGAGTACATTGAGGAAATTTTGGTCTTGGATTATAGAAACCACTATGTTACAATGTTGCTGTACAATTGCGTAAGGGGGACAAGAGATGTTGAATTCTTAAGCATTCAACGAGATAGTTCCAACTTCAACTTGACAAACTTCAATCAAATAGACGGGAAGGTCTAACTTGACTCATTTGCATTTTTTTGGCATTGCCAATAAGTGTTCTTCTTCAATGATCCACATTAAAGTGGTTAGAAAGTTTTGTGTCGAACATAGGTTAGAGGTAGATGGAAGGCACTACACTCTACCTAGTCGACCCCAAACATGGTTCAACTGCAAAATGACAAGGACTCTAATCGACTACAACCAATGCAAATCAATTAATTGTAGTCCTAATTCCATTTATTAAAAACAAATTGTCATGACTTGATAGAAGCTTCTCATGGGTAATTCTCTAAAAGCATGTCATGGGAGATTTGTCTATCATAGGTAAAGCTACTTTACATGGACTTCTACTAAAGTTACACAAGTTTGCAAAGAGATTTTCTAAAAATAAAAAATTGTCCACCTTCCAAATGTGCTCAAAGTACACTACCTTTGTACAAGTGCAAAGAACATGATTTTTCTACCCAAAGATAAAAATGGTTGAGAAGGAGCATTTTCAAGTTTGAAAAAATGTCTTTTTTTCTTTTGAATTTTTGAATGTTTCTACTATTTTCTAAAAATCAAACATCAAAGTGTTCATTTTCTTGGTATTTTCCATTGTGCTTTTTTTGTTTATGAATTTTAGATATAAATTTTTTTAGGTTTGAATTTTTAGAGACATATTATTCTCAATGTTGTACAAATTATCCATATTTTATTTCATTGAAAAGAAATTTATTTCAACATGTTGCAATATTGTAGTACTAAGGCCGTTTTGAGCTAAAAATGGCAAGTGTTTCTTGCAATGACCCCTATAGGAATGTGTAGGGGATGATACAATTTCTGCAAACTCTATAAAGTAGTGAATGTTAAAAATGCTTCATTAATCTAATCTAAGGAGTATTTAAGACACTTGTATATATATTAGGAAGCATCTTTGCTTCAACATTTGGTACCATTCTTCTTGAGTTAGATTGGAGACTTCTTTGTACTAAGATTTCTTCTAGATTTTTAGTAATAAGAGTTCTTGGTATAGACCAAAAGAGGATACTTCTCTTCCAATTCAAATTATGCAACTTTTGAATATAAGACAATAATGCACATTAGGGACTATATGAACTTAATGTATATTTGTTGCATATACCTCATATAGGATATTAGTAACAAATATTTTCATTAGAAAATGAATTAAAACAACCAGCCATGTCGTAATACTTTGGGGTTTCTAAACTCAAGGTTGTAGAATTGAAGTGTAGCTTAACTTGAACAAAAACCTTGAAAACAATATCCCATGCCCACCAAGTGTATGCATGCATTAACTAACTTTGAAACCATTTGTAATTCTTCCACAATTGATGAATTTCAAATTGTAGTTTTTTTTATCAATATTTAACATCCATGCCAATTGTGGTTCAAGTGATTATGTATGTATAATTAGATTGTTTAGAAGGGATATCATAAAAGTTGTTGCGAAAATTTTAAGGTAGTACGAGAAAGCTTGTCAATCAAAGGAACACACTCAAGAATCCCTTGCAAGCATGGATTGGCTTATGCAAGTGTAGGTAATTGGCTCATACAAGAGTTAATTGATGACTTCATATATTTTGCATTCCAAATGAATTTGAATGCTTATTCAATTAATCTTTTTTCTTTTTTTCTCAAAGCAATTCACTCAAGTAGACGCACTTTAGGTTGCCTTCCATAACCTCAACAAACTTGACTTGGTTCATTTGTTAATTTTTTATTGTATTTTTAAGATGAGATGGAACTATAGAAGGGTAAATTTTTTCATGTACAAATAGGGCAAATTGATTAACGTGCACACAATGACTGAGACTTTATACGTGCTTGGTAATATACATTGATTGTTGACATTTAAGCAATGTGATACGACATTGTCACTTTGTCATATCATGAATACCTTAGTTGACAATGATAGCATTCCATCAAGGGTTCTCCCATTTAGTTTTGAGTGGGGTCCTTATTTCCAAGAGCAATTGTTCATTTGATAATACTAAATAGATGTTCATGACTTTTGAATTCAATTTTATGTACTTTTGTTGAATTGTTAGCATACCATATCTTTGAAACAATCTCCTACATCCTGTTTTAATGTGAATCATATATTGTTTGGGATGAATTTAGGCATGATTGTTGTATTGTAGCATATGAATCAAATTGTACCACTTAGATAGCATGATTGTTCTAAGTGAAGTTGACACATATTCTTCACCCCCATCATGGAATCTCCCAATGCAATTGTACTTAGCTAGGGATTAATAATTATGGGGGATGGGAGCCATATTTGCTTCAAGCAGTTGTCATTGAAGGATCTCTCGCTAGGTTTCAAGACATCAAATGTAATGTAAATTGGATGCAAAAATTACGTAAACTTGGTCTAGAGATCTCCCAATCTAATCATGTGAATTCTTGCACAATCAACTATGGAACAATTTAATTATATGATTTCATTCATTTCCAAGTACACGAAGCACTTTCTACAATACTTATAGGTGTAGAATTTGATGCATGCAAAAGGATAATACATGGGGAGATCTTGAGATACATAGGAAAACATTGGGGGGATTCACTTCTTTAAATCTAGACTATTGAAACTCCAAAAGTAGTTAAATAAGACATTCTTGAAAATCCAAGCCAATACAATTTCTTTATTTTTAGAATTCAAAGAAATTAGGCCTCCTCATCTTTCAAAAAAAATATATTCTCTTTGAATTCCTAGATACCACAACTTTTTCAATTCTACACGAAGCCTCTTGAAAATTAATTGTTGAATATTGTTTTGTTGGTAGGCGCTACACCAATTTGTCCTATTGGTATGAATTATTAAGTGACCTTACAAGTAGTTCAACATGCACAATTAGGACAAATGAGTGTACAATGAATAGTGAAACGAGGTTGCCCCTCACTAATTACTCGACATGTGACACTTAATAAAACATTTACAATGACTATATGGGAATGAACTACTTTTGAATTACATATCATTATAAAATTCGGGAGTCATAAACCTCCATGTGCAAATGGAAATATTTTTAGATATATTTGATGACATTGATGGCTTGTAATGGAACTTTCTTGAGGTAAGGCAACCTAATTTCAATATTTAGTGTAGTTGACATGCCAAGTGTCACAATTTGGATGATTCTCCGAGTAATATGCTCCATCAGATTTAGTGTAGTCAGTTGTCTGGCCGGGTATAAATGACCCAAAAATGATGTGACCGTGAGGCGTGTGTTCTCTGAGTCGGCAGTAGTTGTTTAATTTTTGTTTTCGGAACAATGCAGGAGACTGCGTTCTCATATTATTTTTCACCATGACTAAGTTAATTGAAATGAGCTCGGCAACATGTCCGATTGCGATCATTTGCTGAGGAAAATTGAGGAGAGTTGGATTGTGGAGACATTCTGTAGCCACTATTGGAGAATAGTTGCCTTTTGCGGATTTATGAAATTTTTGGAGTGAATCTCTGATGAGAATATCTGATTGTGAGAGTATGAAGCTTTCTGGTGCTGCAATTCATTTTTTGTAGCAATCGCGTGCCGACAAGTTGAGGCTTCGAATAGGTTTTGGAGTTGCAGTCGATCGGAAATGCAGTATGTGATTGATGGCTGGATGGATGGCCTACTTGCTTATTTGTGATTTGGAAGTGTTTGAGTTGTGAGTTTTAAACAATGTCGGTGACTGACTGCGCTTTTGAGGTAGTTTGTTTCGCCATGTCTAAGTGAAATCGGCAACTCGGCATGTCTCTGCCCGATTGTGTTTTCAGTTCAGGAGGAGATTGGATTGCGGGAGAGGTCAATGCCAGCACTTGAGGGAGGTCGTGGAGACGTTCTGTGACAGTTTTGGAGCATATTTGCATTTCATGAGTTTTTGGTATTGCGTCTAAGAGACCGCTCTTGAGGGGATATTTGATTAGGGAGAATGCGAAACTTGTCCGGCGTTGCAATTCATTTGCGTAGCAATCTTATGCCGACAATATGAGGCCTCGTGCAGGTTTTTGAGTTGCAGCGTGAGGAGCAGTCGAAAATTAATGCAATACGCGATTGATTGATTTATAATTGTCTGTTTTGCTGATTTACTCGCTAATTGGCAAGAGATCCGAGCTGCTTCCAATTTTGCAGCAGATGCCACACTTGCACCGACTGTCCACGTGCGCGATGCACCGCCCGATAGCTAATTGAAACATTACAGTTGTTTCTGGCAGGTTGGAGCACTCTCTCAGATGTCTGTTTCATTCGTTTCCTCAAGCCTGGGTAGGATGAAATTAAGTTAGGACTTTTGATGAACCGAATTATTTATTTTTTACTCATTGGGTTTCCGCACGGCTTCATACTCTGTTCTTGATATCAACTTGAAGTAGCAGACGCTTCCAACCACATGAGTATGGCTTTAATTGCAATAAAATTCAACCTGCGCTTCAAGAATTTTTAACCAACTTCATCAGGAGAGAGATTCTGGCGATATTAACTCCGAATTGCAAGTTTGCAACTTACAGAGACCTCCCAATCATTTATGAAAAGTCTTACCTACAATAACATACCCGCATGTCGTCCAGCACCGGTACCTACTTAAAAGAAGCTGATCGAAGGCACCTATCCTACTTACAATTTGAATAAATGAACCTCAGAGCTTTCCAACAGTTTCAATGAAATGAATAGGATGCCTCCCCAGGCTGCAGTCGTTTCTTATTCAATGAATACTAGATACATGAATTACACCACCATGGATGCAACGTCCCTGTGTAGGTCAGGGAAGCTAAAGTGGAAGCCAGAATACGAGCAGCAATCCTCGTCTACCTAATCGCTACTTGCAAGCAGCAAGTAAATTCGTCTCGAGCGGACAATCAATCTTCCGCATGAGCGCAGATGAATTCAAGGATTCAGTTCAAAGGGGCAACTATTAAAGAGACAGTGAATCTCTATATACACCAGTATCACTGTCCTCAACCCCCGGAAGAAATGCCATTTCCTTCAGATAACAACTAAGTAGTACTTGATTAATGTTCACAATTTGAACTGTGACTGATGAAGTACGCCACCTTCGGCAACAAGAATTGCAGTTTCGAAATATGTCACAATATGGGTGCCAGAGATCGACTCACAGAGCAAGAACGACTCAAAGCACGAGAATCAGATCGCATGACCCAAGTTCCGAGCTCAACTTGGAGCAAATTCCGACCCTCCCATCCGGCTGCGACTTGGCATTACGCAACCGCGACGATGGCGATCGAGATGCAAGCTGTGTCGACCCCGGATCGAATGGGATTGCATGCAGAGGGATGAGGATATTTGAATTTACGATCGCATTTGTATCCATCTGCCGGTGGCGGGGACGCCGTCCTGCACCACGAACAGCATGTAGTAGCTCGCTGGCGCCACTCGGTTGTTGGGCGGCGCCGTGACCGTGACGGCGTAAAACCCGTCGTCCCGCAAAGTCGGCGCCGTCGTCTTGAGCTTCAGCATGCGCAGGCCCATGGCGCACGAGTGCGTCACGAACGGCGAGCTCATCCAATTCACCTCCAGCGTCCCCCGCACCGTCGGCACCATGAAGCTCACCGCGAACTCCCGACCGTAACGAACGCTTCCCGGCGCGAACACGTTCGTGGGCTTCAGAGTATCGCTCCCGTAAGCTGGCGAGTACGCCTCCACTCGCAGCTCAGTCGGAAACTCGCCCGCGAAAGTGTCGTACTGATGCGTGTTGCTCCCCGCCACGAGAATTCGCCCATCCGCGAGCAGATTCGCGGTGGAGTGGTAGACGCGAGGAATGGTCGTGGCGGCGAACGTCTCCCACCGCGCTTCCGCATTGTTGGTATTGTACTTCACAGGCGTGAGCACTGCGTCGCTGGCTCTCCCCCATCCTTGGGAGCCTCTCTGCGCGCCGTTGATGATCACCACGTCGCCTGTGGGCAAGATCACCATGTCGCCCATGGTCCGTGGCATGGGCATATTCTCCATCGCCCATTCGGGATTGGTCGCGGTCAAGTCCATGCGGCCGCACGTCCGGGAAGCCGCCCACGTATCGCCGTCTTGGTTGCTGAATGCGCCTGCTTGCGCGCCGCCGCAGATGAGCACCTCCGCGGTGGAAAATCCGTCGGCTTGGGTTAGGGGAAGCATGACGGATGATCCGGCAGAGGGGTAGTTTCGGGGTTCCCCAGGGATGGTGGGGAATGTCTTCACCACCGTGTTGGTGTTGTAATCCAGCACAATGGAATCCCTGTTGGCGAAGATGTAGAGGTTTCCGTCGGGAAGGAGATGGATGAAGGGATACATGTTGTCGCCTTGATTGGTGTTGGTGTCCTTCAACAGCTGCAGCTCGAACGCGCCTTCGTTGCGCTCTCTCTTGGGCACGAACTCGTAGGTGAATGCGTTTCGTCCTCCCACCACAATCTGGCGAAGCCCGTCGGGCAGGAGCTGGTTGGTTGCGTACCAGCGCGGATCCGTGAGCCGCGTCGTCTCATCCTCCACCCAGTCGCATGTCCCACTCACCGCGCAGGGTGCCAGGCGTCGGATGGTATACAAGCCCTCGAAGTCGCCACCAGTTTGCACCATTGTACCATCAGCAAAAAACTGGCCGCTCGAGCACCAAGTGTCAGTTTGGATCTTGAGCGGGCGCACGCTGTTTCCGTTGGGATCCAGCATGACGGAGTGCGCCGTGCAGTCGGGGTTGAGTTGCTTATCGTTCTCGTTGTAGCGGCAGTCGCCATTGGGGAGCGCGATCTGGGAAGCGCCGACGTTGGTGCGGTCCAGCAATAGAGCCGTGTTGTAATGCGTGATGGCCGTGTGCATGGATGCGATTCCTGCATTTTGAACCAGCACCTTCCAGGTGCCTTGCGCTGACACTCCGCCTCCCGATTCCATGACCGCCATAGCCATCACCATGATTACCACCCGCGAAGTCCACCCAGCAATCCCCATCGCCATACTCTAGAATCACTTCACTTTCGATCGACCGAATCAAACCGGCCTCCTCGCCTGTGCACTTCCTCCCCGTCGTCAAATCTCAGCAGACGCAAGCTCTCGTTCAAGCAGGATCCATGAATGAGTAAATGTGCAACTTCTCAGAGTAGACCTGCTATTACGGACGATCGAATTAGATAACCAATCCAGCAGATGAAGCAGTGGAATTACACGAATGAATCGAGGATTGTGTTGCCGATCGGTCTCCTGTGAGCAGAGTATATCAATGTACTGATCGATCAAGAGCAGCTGAGCAATGCGTTGTAGACGGAGCAGACTGACTTGAAGAAATGAGGTGGCGAGGAGCGGTTTTTATAGCTATCCGACTGTGATCGTCGTGACTGAGGAATTCCCAATCACATTCTGCATGTGTGTGAAGGCTGACTGGAGAGTAGGTCGAATTGAATTGAGAACGCCAGGCACTAGCAGCGGGCTAGACGCGTTGGATGCGGCGACTCGCGGATTGACGGAGAATGGGGAATGGACGCTGGATGGCATGGGGTAGACCATCGCAGTAGACCCGCTAGACGCTGGTTCCGCACGAGGGCTCCCGGGCAGCTTCGATCAGTTCCACGTGACTGGAGCCAGAGCATCTACCAGACGTACTGGTGCTTGGTGCAGGCAGTATTTTACCACGTTTTGCTTGTAAGCAACGCGGATCCCTGAGCGCAACCAGAGCATTTCCGGTAATCTCCTGTTTGGGTACATGCAGGCACCATCGACCCTATGTGTATCCACGCAGCGGGGATCGGAATGATATGGAGCTCGTTGTGAAGGCGTTGCTAAGCCAGGCAAATATTGTCTGGCACGATCATAACATTATTAACTTGTATTCTCAATGCAGGAGAGTTTGGCTGTCGTGGCATGTTTCCATTGGTTAAGGAGAGGCAGATTAACTCTGAGAATGCTCACGGCTTACTTTTCCAAATTTTAACAGGGAGGATATGAAGTAGAAATTCCATTGGTCTACTAGTGAGAGAAACTTGTCGTGAGAGAAATCTCTAGTAGTACTACCAACCAATATTTACTTATTGAGTGCAAACCGAACTAAAGTAATTGAAATGTAGGAGAGTTTTGTTGTTTTGGCATGTTTTGATTGGTTAAGCAATCAAAGAAGTCAAACAGCTCAACTCTCCTACGTTGACATTATGCTTGGTAATTGCAAAGTAATTGCAAGTCAGCAAAAGTAATTGCAAGTAAGTCCCAACCTTGCCACCCACGGCTCGGTAGGTCTTAACTATTAATTATTTTTGATAACTTGGCCTACTTTGCAATTGCCTAGTCCATCTATGAGGCACTCAATGGCCTAAAGTGTTGATCTTTAATGCCTCCAAAAAACACCATGCCCCCCCTTACAAAATGTATAGAAAATGCCTTGGGGTCTCACTTACTTAGCCACAAAACGCCAAGGCTTGTAGGTTTGAATACTTCAAATCCTCTAGTATTGAAGTGGGGAAAATGTTGAGCTTCTCACTTTGAGGCACTAAAACACCTCTCACTTGCATAGTTAATGAAAAATTAATTGGCAATGAGGAAATAACCAAAATTTTGTTAAAGAAGAAACAAAATTCCACAAACTTAGCCTTGTGTTAAATTGAAATCTATAGTAGTCCTAAATTTTAAAGCTAAAGAAGAAAATGAATGGAAAAAATGGCATATGGAATACTGCTATTTTAACCCAAAAAAATCTTAAATGAAAATTTGAGCTAGCATTTGCATTATTTTCCTCAAACGTATGGGATGGAATTCTTGCTAGATGGGCAACAAGATGCATCATCATGACTTTGGTGACAATTATTGTAGGGATCCAAGTTTCAAATGCAAGGAGTTGAATTTTTCAACATGTTTGTACTTTCGATGTGTGTTACTGTACAATAAACACCATAGGTGACACAATGAGATAGAGGGGCCAAGCTTATACTCTATGGAAGAATTTTACATCACCACGGCTCACTCAAGTGCAAGGAAAAAAATTACTGAGCTCTAGCCTTTGATTTAGACCATTTGGATTTTGGACCCCAAGAAATCATCACTTGGATGCTCATTGTTGTTTTAGTTGCAATAGAGTTCAATGCTAATTTAATGTACCTTTTGGAATTGTGTCATTGCTTAGACAATGCCCATTGAAGCAACAACAATTCAATACTAAATGATGCAATCTTGTCTTTGTATATTTCAAACAATTGGCATTATGGCAACATCAAAGTAGTGTGGTTTTTCTTCCATATTCAAGTCAATACTAAGTTTATTCAAATTATTTAATGGAGTGCTCTATAAATAAGTATTCAAGATACAACAATGTATCAACCATGTTTCTATGTTAAATCACCAATCATTCTTTAGTAACATTGATTCAACATTATTCATGCATTGATTAAATATCTTTTAAACAACATTCAATCAATTACATGATGTTGTTTATGCATTAATATTTGTTGGAAAATAAGGTGTTCTAAGTTCCAAAAACTATGTATCAACCAAGTACTATCAACACTAAATATTTTAAACTTGAATGAGTTCACAGAGTGGAAGCCCACTCTCATAAAATGAAGAACCACTTATAGAGCTTTAAGGATAGAAGTTGTTTCTATTACTATATAAGATGTTGTTTGTGTTTGTGACCACTTTAACTTTGCATATTTAAATGTAGTGCTGAACTACAAATATTGATATATTTGAACAAGTGCCAAATCTTTTGTTACTGCTTGTTTCCTTCTACAACCATCAAACATACTAATGTGTGAGCAAGAAGAAATGAATGATTAAGAATGAGCCATTGCATTTGGGCAGTAAGCTTTTTATTTCATATATTTTTTTAAATTCATAATTACCATCAATTCGATAATTAGAAATGAAGTATTAGAAAGAAATTTAAATTTAAATGTCGTTCACTAATTTCATCTATTGCTTTGGATGGATGAAGATGATGGTGCATGAAAGTAGACGAAAGTTGGTGGATGAGAAAAATTCCATCCTAGAATATTTTATATTAGAAGAAGTCAACAACAGCAAAAAACATTTAATTGAAAGCCAGATAATGTGCATTTATTTGATATGGATGTAAGTGATATAAATTGTTTGCATTGTAATGTATACATACCGGCCTTTTGTGGGTGGTCTTGAGAACCTCTTTGATTCCGAGGAGGCTCTTAGGAAGACAAGAATCCTAAGCATGGATGGCTTGAAGTAGATTGGTGAAGTCCCAAATTCACATGCATTTTTCTTTGTGTTAGTGGAGCCCCTTCCAAACACTCATCCTAAACACTCCTACAAATTGATTGGGTAGTAAAATCATCTTACATACCACATTTTCAAGGGGTTCCTAAGAGTGTGCTTGATTTCGAGGAGGCTCATAAAGAGACAATAATAAAGAGTAAGGATGGCCTAAATCTTTCTTTGGATTCCGATGAGGCTTGTAGGGGGATAATATTCAAGAGTAAAGATGGCCTTAACGCCTCCTTTGTTTCAAGAAGACTTTTATAAGCACATATGGATCCATAAGCCTCCTAGGTTCCAAAGAAGCTCTTAGTGAATTGCAAAAATCTAAAAAATTTGAAAATTGAAGATTATGCTCAACTATAAAGCCTAAAGGGGAGGCTCAAAGATAGGAAAGAGAAAAAAATGTAGTCCTTTATCCATTATTGGATCTAAAGATGCAACATTGCTAAAGTATGAGCACAGAGCAACAAGCATTAAGCATTGAGCAATGAGCAATTAGCGGTGAGTGATGAACGTTTTTAGAATAACTTCTAAAAAATTTAAAACTTTTCAACATAAGGATGATGTCTATATTAGTGGTTGAGTGAAAGGATATGACTATAAATGAGTATAAAGAGGATGAAAAAATTTGAATGAATTTTTAGCAATTGACTTTGTTGGATGAAATAAATATGTTGTTCATTGCATTAGATGATGAATGACTGTTGAATGGGACTAAAAATTTAGTTGTTTAAGATAAGGGTTGATGTCCAAGTACCTTAAATTGAAGATAGATAGATTTTTGGAAACTAGGGATTTGTATTTACGTGGCATTATAAAACCATTTCAAGTAAGGTATTATTTCCAATGAAAATTTATAATTTCCTTCGAGCATTACTGAGCTCTATTGTTGATAAATTTATTTCTATGGTACCACCAACATTTATAAGTTCTAATTACATTTTGCCATCTAATAGACCAACATGTTGCATGTTGAAAGAAATAGATTCAATCCACAAATATTCCAATTACTATCTATGAGCTAAAATATAGAATTTTTTTACATTGTACATGGAACCTCAATCATATGCGTTGACCCCTAAAGTCCTAAAGTCCCAAAATCCTTGTAAGGAACTCTTGAGATTTAGAACAGGCTTGTGTGGTCTCAATTCTTATCATGATTTTCTAAAAAAATTTTGAAGATAGAAAATCACACTAGCTTTGTAGGAATATAATTCTTATTTCAATCATTACTTAGGTGAAAAAGTTATGCCTTTTCTAAGTCCAAAATGTAGTTCAAGGGGTAGTAACTAAAAAATCACAAAATATTGAATTTTTTTAATTTTAAATTTTCTTCTCAAAGATCATATTTTTTTATACCTATAAAGCTTGGATTCATTATATTTAGACTAGTGTAAGTGGAGAAAATTATGTACAATATTTTTTTATGGAAGTGAAGCATCTTCTAGAAAAAAGAACTTATAGAATTCATTTATGAAAAGTTGAAATAGTATTGGCAATTTTTTGTGTTTTTTGATGAAAATAAGGCCTTGGGACTTTGAGGTTAAGCCACCAAGAAGAATGAATAAAATTTACTTCACATACAAATCTAGCATTCAAGTAATCTTTTCAAAAGAATACAAAAAGAAGAAGGATCACTACAAGAGAAAGGGGTGTTTTAAATGAGTTTTTAAGTATAGTCCTAAACATAAGATTATAAATAATGATCTTTTAGGAGATTTTTAGTAAAATTTTACTAGAAACACATGTATTTTTAGTAAATTTTTATTGAAAATCTCTTTAAAGGTCATTACTTATAATCTTATATCTAGGAATATACTCAGAAACTCACTTAAAACACTGCTTTACTTGTAGTGGACAAAATAATCTCTTTGTAAAAAAATATTTTTTTATAGAAGAAATAAAGATTAAAGGATCCTTGACTCCTTGGGGGCATAGAGTATCTATTCAACAAGGTTACATGATGCAACCTAGTACTTTCTTTTGTTCTTTTGCACATGCCTTCAAATTTCTTTTCATGCTTCTTTCTACATTTTTCTCATTTTTGGATTGAGGTTCCACCAGAACTTCTTTCTCTTACTCTTTATCCTCATAAAAATCATGGACATTGGTTGATTACTATTAGAAATATGGTCTATAATCTACATAGACTAAGCCTCAAGACCTAGGTTTAGAATAATTTTATCATTAGTTGGAGATGAATGACTATTCATAGGCTCAAAACATTCTTAAATAAGAACAAGAATAGTTGAAATACTAAGATGAAGCTTAAATACCAAATAAAGCAAGAATTTTGACTCTATTTCACTTAGTACTTAAAAAAATACAAATGGTGCCTAAAATCTGAACTTTGCCGATAGCACCAACAAAGGCTCCCTAGGATCCAAGAGCAACGACACTAGAGTGTGAGCAGGGAACAATAAGCAACAAGTATTGGGCAATGAGTGATTAGATCTGAATGCTCGCTGTGAGGATTTTTACTAAAAATAGACATGTCAAAGTAATAAATAGACATTGATTATTTTTGACATTACTTAAAAATAGTGATGTCAAAAACCAAAAATAGAATAAGTTACAAAAAAAATTTGTAAATTTTTTCTTTAAAATAATCAATATTGCAAGAAAATGTTGCATGAAGGGACATCCATTCATCCATGTATGAATGAACTTTATCCATGTGATACATTCATCATCCATCCAAAAAAGGCTTCATTTGCACATTATAATTGTACATATTAGACTAGAAAATGGAGTGTAATTTTTTCATTTTTTTTCCAAAAAATAAAAATTTACAAAAATCCTTAAGATTTGCATTGTTGACCACGAAATCTATTATCTATTTTGAGGCTAGTTTAATGCTCCTTGAAACGGAATAGCACCTTCAAGGTTCATTTTAAATGCAACAACTAATCCTACATTGCAATTTGGTTGTGGTTTAGAGTTCTTTGGAATAGAAGAATATCATTAAGGTTCATCTAGAGAAATATAACAATCAATTTATAGTGGTTCATGAATTTCTTTTTGTAATTTCAAAACCTTTCATCTAGAAACATTGACTTTATACACCAAATATTTATTTTTTCACCACCTCTTCATGAAGCTCTCCAGTACTGAAGAGGCTTCTTTCTACACATTGGATTCAACTTTTTTTTCACAACCTCTTCATAAACCTCTTTGGAACATGACTTTTGCTTCATTGAAGATGTCGGTTTGTTGATTATCCTAAGAATGTGTACATCCTTGGACAACAACATTAGAGTGTAAGTAGGGAGCAACAAGCCAACAAGCAATGAGCGTTGAGCAACCAACATTTAGATTTGAGCGATCATTAAGGCAATAAGAATTTTTTACTAGAAATAGACATATCAAAGTCATAAATTATGATGTCAAACCCCAAAATAGTAATTTCTATATCATTGAAATAAAAAGTATTCAAGTAGAAATAAAAAAAGTGAGTTTATTGTTGAAATTTTTTAATTTAAATTAGTTGATTTAGCATTCAAATGTTGTAGATAGGGCCAAAAATGATAGTGTAGCCTCTCCTACAACAAAAGTTATTGCCATAGAAATGATGTGCAAATGAATTTCATCCATGTCATGCATGCATCATTCATGCAGGGAAGGCCTTATTTGCTTATTGTAATACGTGTCCTACAATCTTATGGTTCTCTCTATCCATTTTTATGACTATCTTGGAAGTGGAATGCACAAACCTTACTACCAAGTGTAAATTTACTATAAATAAGACACTTTGTTCATTGTATTGTTCTTTAACCCGTAAAGTCCTATTGTTCCTAACTTCCTACAAGGGACAAAATAGATTTTAGGTAGTTTTTTTATGAATTCAATTTCAAGTAGAACTTTTTGAAACTTTCTTATAAGGTATAAAAACTTATACTATATCTAGGAATATGATTTTCATTTCAATTGGTACCTAAGAGCAACAATTGTACCACAATATCCTCAAAATACTGAAAATAGGGGTGACCAAGAAGCAAAAAAATTCACAAAAAATTTAAATAAATTTTTCATATTTTTTATTCATAGATTAAACTTTTGCCTAAATGGAATGCTTTGATTAATTGCATTTAGATTAGTGGTGTGAAAGGTATAGGACTTCTTGGAAAAAAATTCCACTTTGAATGCAAATATCTTTCAATCTATATGGTCAAACATCACAAAATTTTTACCTTATGATTGGAAATAAGTGTAGTGCAAGATCCTAGGATTAGATTCTCAAAAATATAAATATTAAATTCTTGGATGAATGTAGTACAAATGGCAATTCCGATTGTTTTTTGATAGAAAAATGGTCTTAGGACTTTAAGGGTTAACAATAATTATGTATTTTTCATTTTAAATGAAATAATGCAAGACCAACTAAAAAAAATATATTAATAAAAATTCTTATCAAAAGTCCCTCCAAAACTTAGAAAACAATTCCAAACACTTTGTGAATCAATGAATAGAAAATAATGGGAATTTGCTCTTGGGTTGGATATTATGGAATTTTAAATTATTATGAATAGTATACAACATTTTGGCAAAAGTTTTCTGGTCGTTAAAGAAACTTTAGGGACCTAGGAATTTTGGGACACCTTTCAAGTAATTATTGAGAAATAATCCCTAGTATCTTTTTTTGGAACTTCCATTGAATTAGGTCCTATTTTATTTCAATTTCTGTTATAAAGATTGAAAATATTTGACTAATGAAAGAAAATCTAGTGGAAATGGGTTTAATTTAATTCCTGAAGGGTAGAAGGTGATTGGAAGAGAAAAAGTCCAAAACTAACAATTTTTGATGCATTGTCCAAAATCAGAAACGAAAACTTTTTTGAGTTCCAACCATTCAATAGTGTATTAAATAGGTAAGTCAATGTGTAGAAAAGATTTGAGACCATTTGACCATTTGTATTAAAAGATTATAATTTTTGAAGTAAGAAAAAAAACACTTTTTTTTTACTCTTGCAAAATAAGGTCTACAGGTTTTGAGCCTTCTTGGAGTTAATTTCTTTCTCTTTTACAAAAATGACCAATTTTACCATTTATAATTCTATGATGTTAGGTTCACTCATGAAAAATTTCAAAAGAAAATATAGAGTGTGGCTTACTCTAAATCACCCTGCAATGAAAGGAGGTTAAATGAATTGACAACATACTAGTCATTTCTTGATGATTTCTATTGAAATTGGAATTTTTTAAATTTGAAATATAATTGGTGAAAAGTTAGAAACAAACACTTAGAATGTGTGGGAAAAAAATTCAAAAACTTCGGCTTCACATATTGCAAGATAATAGGATTTCAGGTTAAAAGAAAATATTTTTTTTTGAAACTACCCCAATCTAGCTAACAAAGTTTGACTCTAGTTAGAATGTGATCTAAGAACTAAATATTTTTGTATTCCATATTTTATTAATTAAATGAATATCAAATTTCAAAAGTTGATGAGGGTTTTAGCAAAATATGCCCAAATTATAAACCCTACAATAAGAGTTCGGGGCAATATAAATTTGCCCACAAAACTTTGTTCACTCCTTCATGGTGGTTTAAGTTCACTCAGAACCTAAGAACACTTTTAAGGTAACTTTGTATGAACTTTGAATTTGGCCTTGTTGTATGTACTTTTTCAAATGTTTACAATTTTGCAAATGATTTGAGTCATCTTTAGGGTGCCGAATACTACTCCCACTTTGAACTAATTAGTTTGGTAAGGCATTGTCACCTACTCCAACCGACCAATATTTAACCCCCGCTTAACACATGTGTCTTATGGTCTTATCTATCAACTCCCAAACATACATCTTTAAGGAAAGAATGGGGTTTAAATAGGATTGCTAGACCTAGACCACCACTGAACAACATATGACTCTTTGGGTGTGAGGAGCCATTCCTTGTTGCTAGAAGACCTACTCTCTATAATTTTGAGGGATTATAGAATTGCAATTAAGTTAATTAAAAATAATTATAAAACATAATTCACCAAACCACTCCTCAAATCAAAGGAACCATTTTTTAGTGACAAAAGACCCCTCCTATTTTTTATTTTTTATTTTTTTTTTGAGGGGGGGGATATTTGAATTTTATTTTATTTCCTTTTTTAAAATTAAAGAAAAAAAATATTTTCTTCCTAAGATCCAAAGAGCCAATACTTGACGCCAAAGGACCCTCCATCTACTAATTTGGGAAGGTATTTGAACATTGATTTAAAAAAATTCAAAATATTATTATTCAATTATTTTCAATTATTTTTTTATTCCATAGATGGCTCCATTTCTTGGTGCCAAAGGAACTTCTTTCTATTAATTTGGGGGATTATTAGAACTACAATTTTCTTACTTTCAAATTTCTTTTCAAAAAAATATTAAAAAAAAATAATAATAATAATTCACCATGCAAATCCTTGAATGCAAAGAGCCATTTTGTGGTGCCAAGGATACCTCTCAATTTATGGGGGGATTATTTAAAGATCTTTAATTCATTGTGATGGTCCCTCCAAGCCAAGGGAAGGCTCCTCAAAGTCCATGGAAGGTTCTTTGGCTTTGAGAAGCCCATCCTTGGGGCAAAAGGGCTTCCTCATAATTTTATTTAGTATGTCATTAGATAGTCTTTTGATGCCATAGAAGGCTCCTCGTATCCAAGAAGCCATTTTCTAGTAATCTAGTTCCAAGAGTCTCTCCCTTAATTTTTTTGGTATGTCATTAGATAGACTCTTGGTGCCATAGAGGGCTCATCGGAACTCAAGGAAGGCTCTTTGGATCTCAAGAGCCCTTCTTGGTGCACACAACTCTCCAAATAACTTTGAAATCCAAGAAAGGCCGCTCCTTGGAACCCAAGGAAGCCTTTCCTTGGTGACAAAGGGTGTGGCGACGTGAAATTGTCAATTTTTTTGGTTTATCCAGTAAAACTAACCGGAAACTAGAGATGGGTATCCGGATTTAGCTAAGGAACCATTTAGGGCTAAAATAAGGAAGGAAAATGAGATAGTGAGGTGATTTGCTGAATCCGGTCCTAGAGAGTGGACAGATAGGAGCGGATGTCTGACCGGATAGGTGATGGACCGGATATCACATAGGAACCGGATCCGGAATAGGTCATTATGAGGTGGCAAGGAGCCCAACGACTATATAAGGGCTAGGCTGCCTAGATCAAACTCTTTTTCATTTTTTGTTTTCAAGCGCTCTCTGTACTTTGACTTTGCAGTGTGTGCTTGTCACATAGCTTTCTGTGTCAGTCTTTTGTGTTAGTGTTTGCTGCTGGGGTTGTGGTTTTGAGCATTACAGCTTTGATTTCCAGTTGAGATCGGAGAGAGAAAGTGAGAACGGGACGTGCAGCTAGGAGAAAATAAGGTAGAATCAGAAAGGGTTCCAAGAGCGCTCGTCCGTGTCCATGTTGCAGCTTAGGAGAAGGAGAGGCAGACAAGCTAGTATGTCCTCAATGGAGGTAAAGCTCCGGAAGGTAATTCCGGTCGTTCCCTCCACTAAACCAGCCAAGTCCCAACTCATGGAGGATTTAAATTCCATGGGCTGCCTGGGGTTTGCAGAGAAACCCTGGGGCTTTAGGGAGGAGTCAATAGTGAGAGAACTCTTGGGCAAGCTGTCCAATGAGTTTGATAACACTTTGAGAGTGGTTCTGCATCTTTGGACGGAGGATGTTTGGAGAGCAGTTTATAGTTTCCGGATAAGAGGGTTAGGAATGGTGAGTCGGAAAGATGAGTTTGTCCACGGAAAGTTCCAAGGTGCAGTCAACCCGAAGGACGGATACGCGGTGGAGGACTGCATCGATGAGCAACAGCGCCGACTGCTGCAATTCTTAGTTCCGGTCCTGCATCCGAAAAAGCCGATGAGGGTGACAATCTCCCTCGCCAACACTATCTTCAGTGCTTTGAGAGGAGACTAGAGAGTCAATTGGGTCCAAATCATTTCCGATCTGGTCGCCCAACTCGTAGGTAGAGTGGGAAAGAATAGGGCCACTCCGGTGTGTCCTTACCTTATCCATCTCTACCATTTCCACTAGCTCCTGAGTGCAGCAAAGGAGAAGGTGTAGAAGGCTCAGGAAGTTCTCCTGATGTACAGAGAATTGGAAATGGATGATGAGATGGAATCCGGTTCCGAACCCGAGGAGAACAGCGAGTCAAAGGAGGAGGAACCGGATTTGCCACTGATCAAGTGACAGAAGACGACCTCTCCCAACAAGCAGGGGATGCCACCCGCTCGTGACACCTCAGCCCTAGAAGAGAACCCGGAAGTTGAGAAGACAGTGTCGAAGGAATCGGATCCTGACGACCCGTTCAACCCTCTCGTCAAGATCCTGTGCGACATAAGAGCAAATTGGGAGCTGAAGAGGAGGATCCTGCTCTCGATTGGGAAGTTGGGGGGAGCAGCACTAGACAGAGAGCTACCAGAGAAGGTATCCAGTTGCATTTTTGATCCGGTTGAGTCCTGGAAACAAGAGGCAGAAATCCGGAGACTGCAAGAGGAACTGGATCGGACAAAGGCGGAACTCCTTGTCCTCAAAGACAACTTTGTAGCCGCTCAATCCATGGCGGAAGAGTCTCAAAAGATGGTGGAGTGGGTGAAGGCCACATTGAAGGAAACCAGAATGGTTGCCGCCAAGGCGAAGTTGTTTGATGAGAAGGTGCACGAAGAGAAGAAGCCATCCGGTTCTCGGATGGTGAGGATTCTCACGAACTTTGCCGAGCAGGTAGAAGCGGCAATGGAGGAGGTGCGGAAGGCAGCGGATCAGATGGAGGAGAGTACCCAGATAATGTCGGGAGCAACTTGTTCTCGTGGGATTCGACTCTCAGATATTTCTCTCTCGGATTCGTTCCCGGATGTTATGGTAGGAGAGGGGAAGGATGTGACCCCTAAGTCCAAGAGATCGGAGGTTAGGGTGACTCAAGCCAATACGCCCGGAATTGCTATTAACTTAGATTCAACCCCAGGATCCGCAGAAGGCGAATAGGTTCCGAATCCTCAGGAGGGGGAGCGGAATCGGAACTTGAACGAGATTTTTGAGCAGATGGAGCCGGGAGCAGATAGTGCCACCATCAGATCTCGGGTGGGCACTTAGCGTGTAAATAGTAGGAATGTTAGGAACGGATCCGGATCTTGTTCCAATCCGGTAAGGGTAGGTAGGAAGCGAAAAATCCGGCCCAAGTCACGGCGGAACTTTTGCAGGCATTTTCGCCCACTTGTACTTTTTGACTTGTATTTAAGTCAGGCCCGCGAAGGGTACTGGGAGTCTTCTTTTTGCAAATTCCTTGTACCTTTGTATGCGCTCTTGTTTTGTGTGTATCTCCCAAGCTTGGCAGGTTTGCATAATGTGGAGTTAGGAAGGTGTAGGACTGATTTGTGACTTGATCTCTCCCTTTGGTGTGATAGATTCCAATCCTTAGTGTGTGAGCAGGTTGTAGGAGTGTTGGGAGTAGATTTCAATACCTCAGTAGATCTAGAGTTGTGAGTTCTGGGTGAGATAGCCGTTGTTAGGCTAGGCGGATAGGGAGGGTATCCTTAGTCGGGCTAGAACTCTTGGATGGGAAATCCGGTTGAGTGTCCGATCTTCTGAGAGGTCTCACTACCTTAGCTGGTAAACAGAATAACTCTAGTTAGTGTTGGAACGGACGGGTATACTTGTAACCACCTAGCTTCACACGGGTAGGATCTGGCATCAAGGTTGTTGTAGTAAGAACAAATCGTACGGGGGATTTCTATGTGACCTGCAGATTGGATGGCTATTCGGGTTGTTGTGAGGGATCAAACCGGATCCGATTTAGCTTAGGAGAGGAAGAGGTAGATCAAGTGGTCCTTTAGCCACTATAATCCACGAAAGGAGTGGTGGGCCTACTACTTACAAAATCAAGTGGCGACCCCTCTCATGATCCAATAGAGGCAAAATTAAACCGGAATAGAAGTAAGGTTACATACTGGCAATCTGGAATGGATTGGTCCAGGGGAGTACCAGGACTAGAATTGGAAAAGTCCTGGTATTGGGATAATTATGGAAACCGGGTAGTTCTGGAATTGGGAAGGAAGTAATCCGGTCCAAGACGATCTAGTGGTTGTTGGATTCCGGTTTTAGATCTAGGACCGGAAAGGAAGATTTAGAGGATAGAAAGGCTTACTCGCTTAATTAAAGTAAATACTTCACAGAATCTCGTGGGTTTGATCTTTAGAGTCACTTAGTTATGTTCTAGAGTGATTTTTGTGAGCATAACAGGGAATTTACTTGCTTTGTGCTGTGACAAAGGGCTCTCCGAAGGGGGGCTCCTTGAATTCAAGGAGCTATTTCTTGGTAACAAAAGGCTCTCCAAAACAAGGCTTCTCGGAACCAAGGAAGGCTCCTCAAATCCCAATAATCCTTCCTTGCTGCAAAAGGGCTCTCCGAAGGAAGGCTCCTTGAATCTGAAGAGCCTTCCTTGTTACCAAAGTGGTATTCCCAAAATGGCTTTTAAAAATCCAATGAAGGCTTTTCAAATAAGGAAGGCTCCTCAAATTGGGGGAGTCCTTCTTTAGTACCAAAGGGCTCTCCAAAAGAAGGCTCCTTAGATCCAAGGAGCCCTTCTTTAGTGCCAAAGAGATCTTGTAAAGAATGCTCCTCAGATCTGAGAAGTGCTTCCTTAGTGCCAAATAGCTCTTCCAAAGAAGGTTCCTCGAATTGGAGGAGCCCTTCTTTAGTGCCAAAGGGCTTTCCCAAAGAAGGCTCCTTGGAATGCAAGGAAGGTTCCTCAATTTCGAGGAGCCCTTGCTTGGTGTCAAAGGGCTCACCCAAGGAAAGCTCCTTAGAATCCAAAGAAGGCTCCTTGAATCCAAGGATCCCTTTCTCCTAAGGAAGGTTCCTTGAAACACAATGAAGGCTCCTCGAAATGCAAGGAAGGCTCTTTAATTCCAAAGAGCCCTTTCTTGGTGCCAAAGGGCTCTCTCAAGGAAAGCTCCTTGTAACCCAAAGAAGGCTCCTCAAATCCGAGGAGCCCTTCCTTGGTGCTTAGGGTTGTAAAATTATGATCGTTGAGCACTAACTATTTTAAAAAAATATTGTGAAAGTTTTAAACTTTCCACCATGAGATGCCTATAATCATGGTTTGGGGTAAAAACTTATGCAAATAACTAATTCTAAAGAGGATGAATGGAGATGAATGGATTTAGATGAGTTTTTTTATAGTTAACATTGTTGGATGAAATACATATATTATTTAGTGCATTGGATGATGAATAACTGTAGAAAGGGACTACAAATTAAATTTTTTAAGATAAGGATTGATGTCTAAGTCCTTTAAATCAAAGGTAGAAACCCTCCCTTTATTAATTTGGAGGGTTATTTAAACCACAATTTCAAATTTCAAAATTTCAAAACTATTTCTTTTGAAAAAAAATTCAAAAAATAAATAATGTAGCTCAAATGGCTCCTCAGATTTGAGGAGCAAATTTGGTTTCCAATTTTTTTTCAATTTTTTTTTTTTTATTATTTTTTTTCCAATTTAGCACACAGCTCTTTGGAATCCAAGGAGCCCTTTCGTGGTCCCTAGAGAAGGCTCCTTAAATCCAAGAAGCCCTTTTTTAGTGTGAAGAAAAGGCTCCTCGAATCCAAGAGCCTGTTTTTTTGTGAAGAGAAGACTCCTTGAATTCAAGGAGGCATTTTTTTGTGTTTCCACTCTAGCATTATTGCCTTGGTGTCAAAAGTTTCTTCCAAGGAAGGCTCCTTGAACTCAATGAAGGCTCCTCAAATCACATGAGCCCTTCCTTGGTGCCAAATGGCTTTGCCAAAGAAGGCTCCTCAAAATGCAAAGAAGGCTACTTGAATCCGAGGAGCCCTTCCTTGGTGCCAAAGGGCTCTCCCAAGGAAGGTTCCTTAATCCAAAGAGCCCCTCCTTGGTGCCAAAGGCTCTCTCAACTAAGGCCCTTTAAAACCCAAGGAAGGCTCCTCAAATCTGATGAGCCCTTCCTTAGTGCCCAAGGGATCTTCCAAAGAAAGCTCCTTGGATCTGAGGATTCCTTTGTTGGTGCTAAAGGAATTTTTTAGTGAGGGCTCTTTGGATCCGAGGAGCCCTTGTTTAGTACCAAAGGGCTCTTCAAAGATGACTCCTTGAAACCCAATGAAGGCTTCTTCAATCCAAGGAGCTTTCTTTGGTACCAAAAGGCTCTTCTAAAGATCGCTTTTGAGAACCCAATGAAGGCTTCTTGAAACCCAAGAAAGGCTCACCATTGAATTGGAGGAGCCCTTATTTGGTACCAAAGGGCTTTCCCTTAATTTTTTTGATATGTCATGAGATAGATTCTTGGTTCCATAGAAGGATCCTTGAATTAGAGGAGTCAATTTTTAGTACCAAGGGACTTTCCCTAATTTTTTGGTTATGTCATTAGATAGATTCTTGGTGCTATAGAAAGCTCTTCAAATTAGAAGAGTCAATGAACTCTACCTTATTTTCTAGTATTTCATTTAATAAACTCTTGGTGCAATAAAAGCTCTACAAATATAAGGAGCCATGTCTTGGTGCCAAAGTATTCTCTTTTTATTTTTTTGGGTGCCATTTGTGAGACTTTTGGTTTTTTGTTAAACTCTTTTAGTACCATGGAAGTGTGTGTTGGATCTTAGAAACCTTACCCTGATGCTAAGAAAATCTCCCTTAATTTTTTAGGTATGTCATTAAAAGTACTTTTAGATCTTTGTGAAGGTCTTCAAGAGCCAAAGGAAGGCTTCTTGATCAAAAAAGACATTTTTTGGTGCTAAAAGGACTCTCTCTTAATTTTTTTGGTGTTAATTTTTCTTGGTTAAGGTCTTTGATGTCATGCCTAGAACCTCCCTTGGTGCTTAAAGAATCTCTTGACATTAGTTTGGTTGTCCTTAGAAAGATGCATGGTTCTTTGTGAAGGGCTCCTAGTACCATAAGAGGGTCTTTTGGAGCTTAAGAACCTATCCTTGGTGCCAAGGGACCTTTCGTCAAAAGAATTTTGGGTGTCATTAGAAGAATTTTTAATTCTTTGTAAAGGGCTCAAGGTGCAAGGGAAGTACTCTCAGATCCTAGGGACCCTTTGTTTGTGCCATCAACGCTACTTGCAAAGCATATATAGTTTGGATATTGATTTAAGCACCGTTTGTACTTTTTTAAGTACTAAATGCAATAGAGTCAAAATTCTCGCTTCATTTTGTATTTAACCCTGGATTGCCACTGGCACCATTCTATGGCGTTTGGTTGATAGTCCAAAGTCCTCAAAAGAGATTTGAAGCATTTTTTCATCTTTTTGTTGTTGTTGACCTTTGATGTTGAGTTACAAAGAGTATCCAATTGAATTTTTTTGTTTAACTAGTGTTTGTTGTCATGTAGTTGAGAAGTAAGTTAAAAAGACGGATGTCAGAATTTGCTATTTTAGTGTATTTTGAGGAGTTGTTGCTCCTTGCTCAAATCTGAAATTTCTCAAAAAAAATGATATTTTTTGAGTTTGAGACCAACTAACGAAATGAAGGTAATCTACTCTAGTCTCTACTCCAATTCAAATTTTGGAAAAATTCGTAATATTGAATATTTTCTTGTAGTTTGAATCTTTGGATGTATTTTCAATATCCATTGTATTCTAATTATAGAATGACATGGAAATTGAGTTTACACCATGATGTTTGTCAATGTAATTAGTTTACAGACATAGTGAAATTTTCAGATTTTTTGAAATAATTTTCTATTTAATATGATTTTTTCTTCATTTTTTTTCAAAAATTCTCACAAAAATCTGATTTTTTTGTGAAGTAGAGAAGACATGTAATATCATCTCTGAAAAATAAACATAAATTTTTTCATACATATCTATTCCAAAATGGCAACAAACTGAGTGATAAGCAATGAGGCTCTAAATTAGTGGTTGTAGGTCTATCCTTTGGGGGTTAAGCTTCATCTTAGTATTTCAATTACTCTTGTTCTTATTTAGGAATGTTTTCACCCCATGAATATTCATTCATCTCCAACTAATGAAAAATTAGTCCAAGTATAGGTCTTTGGGTCATTGCAAGAAACACCTACCTATTTTCTCGTCACAATTGGAGTGACTCTCTTGTCATCCACTATAACTTATGAATTTAAAACTCAATGCCACAAACGAAAAATGGATTTCTAGTTAACTTGATTTTCATCATATTTCTTATTTTTTAGAAATTTTTAGAAATTATTTTATATTTAAATGTCAATTTCATTAATATGTTACACTTCAGGTTTAGGGTTTTTTTATACTAAATACTAGTTCAAATTAATGATTTTGGTTGAAATTTCTTTGGTATATTCCTATAGTAGGTAGACATGTGCCTACCAAAGGGCATCTAAAAAAACATTATTTTATGTCCTCCACGTTTGTGCAAAGAGGCCTCCCTTGTGTGTGCATTTGTAAACATTAGAAATGGTTTTGACCTCAATTTTAAAATCAAATCTCATCATTATGAAGTCTTTTTCAATGGACAATTTTTAGTTTTAAAAAAAAATTATTTTACTATTTTTTACAAATTAAAATGTCCCAATTGTATTTACTAGGATAGCTTTGGGGACATAGAATTCTAGTGAAGAAAATTCGATTGGGACATTTTAATTTGTAGAAAATAGGAAAATAAATTTTCAAAAAAACTAAAAATTTTATACTGAAAAAGACTTCTTGGTGATGAGATTTGTTTAAAAAAATGAGGTAGAAAAGATTTCAAATGTTTATAAGTGCACTTATAAGGGAGGCCTCTTTGCACAAATGTGGAGGACATAAAATAATGTTTTTTTTATGCCCTTTAGTAGGGACATGTCTACCTACTATAGAAATATACCACAAAAATTTTAGTGAAAAATCATTAATTTGAACCGATATTTAGTATAAAAAAACCCTAAACGTGAAAGTGTGACATATTAATGAAATTGATTTTTAAATATAATTTCTTTTATAATTTTGAAAAATAAGGGATACAATTGAAATCAAGAATTCTATGACAAAAAATTTCGGTTTGGGCACTAGGCTTATAAATCAAAAGTTATAGCGTTGAATACAAACCGTTTTTTTAAAATGCTATGGAAAATGGCAGGTGTTTCTTGCAATGACCCCTTTAAGTTTAGCCTATGCACTACAAGAGAAAGGGGTATTTTAAGTATAGTCCTAGACATATAGTCTTGTAAGTAAAAACCTTAAAGGGGTGTTTTCTATAAAAATTTATTAGAAATACTTGTGTATTTAGAAATTTTTTATTGAAAACACCCCTTCAAGGTCATTACTTATAGGACTATATGTCTAAGATTATACTTAAAACATCCCTTTCTCTTGTAGTGATGTAGACCATGTTTCTACCAGTAATCATTTAGTCAACCAATGTCCATGATTTTTATGAGAATAAAGAGGAAGACACAAATATTTCAATGGAAGCTCAATCAAAAATGAGAAAAATGTAGGAAGAAGTATAAAAAGAATTTGAAGCCATGTACAAAAGAGCAAGAGGAAGTACTAGGTTGCATCATATAACCTTATTGCATAGATACGCTCTGCCCTCAAGGAGTCAAGGATCCTTTAATCTTTATTTCTTCTATAAAAAATAGCTTTTTTTTATAAAGACATTATTCTATCCTTCATCTTTTTATATTCTTTGGAAAAGATTTCCTGAATGCCAAATTTGTATGTGAAGTAAATTTTATTCATTCTTATTGGTGGCTTAACCTCTAAGGTCTGAAAGCCTTGTTTTCATCAAAAAACAAAAAAAAAATTCATTTCTATTTCAACTTTTTAGAAATGAATTCTATGAGTTATTTTTTTCTAGAAGATGCTTTGATTCTATAAAAAAAACAAGATTGTCCATAATTTTCTCAACTTACACTAGTCTAAATAGAATTAATCCAAGCTTCACATGTACATAAAAAATAATCTTTGAGAGAGAAATTAAAAAATTTTAAAAAGAAACTTTTTGTGATTTTTTGGGTGCTACCCCTTGATTCTTTGAACTACATTTTAGACTTAGAGTGGCATAACTTTTGCTCCTAGGCAATGATTGAAATAAGAAGTATAAGAAAGCTACTCTGATTTTGTATCTTTGAAAAAAAGTTTTAGAAAATCATGATAAGAATTGAGGCCACACAAGCCTATCCTAATTCTCAAGGACTTTGGGACTACAGGACTTTAAGGGTCAACGCATATGATTGAGGTTCCAAGCACAATGTAAAAAATTCTATATTTTTAGCTCATAGATAGTAATTGGAATATGTGTGGATTGAATCTATTTCTTTCAAGTTTCAACTAGCAACGTGTTGGTCTATCTAATGGCAAAATGTAATTAGAACTAATAAACATTGGTGTTAGCATAGGAATAAATTTATCAACCTGAAACCTCAGTAATGCTTGAAGGAAATTATAAATTTTCATTGGAAACAATACCTTCCTTGAAATGGTTTTATAATGCCATGTAAATATAAGTTCCTAGTTTCCAAAAATCTATCTATCGTCAATTTAAGGTACTTGGACATCAACCCTTATCTTAAACAACTAAGTTTTTAGTCCCATTCAATAGTCATCCATCATGTAATGCAATGAATAATATATTTATTTCATCCAACAAAGTCAACTATAAAAAATTCATTCAAATTCATTCATTCCCATTCATCCTCTTCAAACTCATTTGTAGCCATATCTTTTCATGGAACCACTAATATAGACATCATTCTTATGTTTGAGAGGTTTTAAATTTTCCACAAGTTTTTCTAAAAATGCTCATCACTCATTGTTCAATGCTTAATGTTTGTTGCTCCCTACTCATACTTTAGAAATGTTGTGTCCTTTGATCCAATGATGAATGAAGGACTATAATTTTATCCTCTTTCTTCTCTTTGAGCCTTCCATTTAATAGAGCATAGTTTTCAATTTCGAAATTGTTAAGATTTTTGCAACTCATGAAGAGCCTCTTTGAAATCAAGGAGGCTCATGGATCCATATGTGCTTATAAGAGTCTTCTCGAAACCGAAGAGGCGATTAGGCCATCCTTACTTTTTATTATTGTCTTCTTATGAGCCTCCTCGGAATCAAGTAGGCTTTTGGGGACCCCTTGAAAATGTCGTATGTTAGATGATTTTACTATCCAATCAATTTGTAGGAGTGTTTGGAATGATTGCTTGGAATGATTGCTTGGATGGGCTTTGCCAATCCAAAGAAAAATGCATGTAAGTTTGGGACTTCACCAATCTAATTCAAACCATCCATGCTTATGATTATTGTCTCCCTAAGAGCCTTGTCAGAACCGGGGAGGTTCTTAGGAACCTTCACAAAAGGCTAGTATGTGTGCATTACAATGTGAACAATTTACATCACTTGCATCAATATCAAACGAATGTGCCTTATCCACCTTTGAATTAGATGTTTTATTATGTCATTGACTACTTTCAATATAAAAAATTCTAGAATGGAATTTTTTTCATCCACCAACTTTCATCTACTTTCATTTGCCATCATCTTCATCCATCCAAAGCAATAGATGAAATAAGTGACCTACATCCAAATTTTTATTTTTTTCTAAAACTTCATTTTTAAGTATAGAATTAATGGTAATTATGAAATTTAAAAAATATGTTAAATAAAAAGCTTATTGGTCAAATGCAATTACTCATTGTTTGTTGCTCTCTGCTTACACTTTAGCAACCCTAGATCTGAGAGTACCTTTGTTGCACCTTGAGCCCTTCACAAAGAATTAAAATTCTTCGAATGACACCCCAAATTCTTTTGATGGAAGGTCCCTTGCACCAAGGATAGGTTCTTAGGCTCCAAAGGATCTTCCTATGGTATTAAGAGCCCTTCATAAAGAATGAGTCATCTTTCTAAGGACAACTAAAAAAATTTAAAGAGAGATTCTTTCAACACCAAAGGATGTTTCTAAGGTATGACTGTCTGAGAGACCTTCCCATGGCGTCAAACACTATAAGAACCTCGTGTCTTAGGTGACGTTTTGTAATTTTTTCAAATAGATTTTAGGTGACGTCAAGAATAACAACTTATCTTTCTTTTGTCAATAATCACGTCCAATATAACATCTAGATGTTATATTGGACGTGATTATTGACAAAAGAAAGACAAGTTGTTATTCTTGACGTCACCTAAAATCTATTTGAAAAAATTACAAAACGTCACCTAAGACGCGGGTTTCTTATAGTGAAAAGACCTTAACAAAGAAAAATTAACACCAAAAAAATTAAGAGAGAGTCCCTTTGGCTCCAAAAAAAGTCTCTTTTGATCCAAGAAGCCTTCCTTTGGCTCCCGATGACCTTCACAAAGATCCAAAAGTACTTTTAATGATATACCAAAAAAATTAAGGGAGATTTTCTTGGCACCATGTTAAGGTTTCTAAGGTCCAACACACACTTCTATGGCACTAAGAGACTTTAACAACAAAACAAAAGTCTCACATATGACACCCAACAAAATTAAAGAAGAATCTATTGGCACCAAGACATGGCTCCTTAGATTCAAAGAGCCTCTTGTTGCACCAAGAGTTTATTACATGAAATTCTAGAAAATAAGGTAGAGTCCATTGGCACCAAGAAATGACTCATCTAATCCAAGTTTAGAACCCTTCTATGGAACTAAGAGTCTATCAAATGATATATATAAAATCATTAAGAGAAAGACCTTTAGTACCCAAAGAAGGGCTCATCCAATCCAATAAGGACCCTTCTTTGGGTTTCAAGAAGCCTTCATTGGGTTCTCACAAGCCATCTTTGGAAGAGCCTTTGTTACCAAAGCAAGCTCTTTAGATTTGAGAAGCCTTCATTGGGTTCCAAGGAACCATCTTTGGCTCCTTAGATTAAAAGCCATTTGGGGAGAGCCCTTTGGCACCAAGAAATAGCTCCTTGTATACAAAAAGCTTTCCTTGGAAAAGTCCTTTAATATCAACATAGGAATACTTGGATCCTAGGAGCTTGCTTTGGAAGATCCCTTAGGCACTAAAGAAGGGTTCATAGGATTCAAGGAGCCTTCCTTCAGTTTGAGGAGCCTTCTTTTAGTTTTAAAAAGCCTTCCCTGAAAGAGTCTTTGGTACCAAGGAGGGACTCTTTGGATTCAAGGAACCTTCCTTGGGAGAGCCCTTTGGCATTGAAGAAGGGCTCTTTGGATTTGAGGAGCCTTCTATGGGTTTCAAAGAACTTTCCTTGGGAGAGCCCTTTGGCGTCAAAGAAAAGGCTAGTTGAATTCGAGGAGCCTTTGGCATTAAAGAAGGGTTCCTTGGATTTGAGGAACCTTCTTTAGGTCTTAAGGAGCTTTCCTTGAAGAGCCCTTTGGCACCAAAGAAGGGCTCGTCAGATTTGAAGAGCTTTCATTGCATGTCGAGGAGCCTTCCTTGCATTTTGAGGGGCCTTCCTTGGGAGAGACGTTTGGCACCAAGAAAGGGCTCCTTGGATTCGAGGAGCCTTCTTCAGCTTTTAGGGAGCTTTCCTTGAAGAACCCTTTGGCACCAAAGAAAGGCTCTTTGGATTCAACAAGCCTTCATTGCATTTTGAGGAGTTTTTTTTGGAAGAGACATTTGGCACCAAGGAAGGGCTCCTTGGATTCGAGCCCACGCCCACCAAGTGCATGCATGCATTAACTAACTTTGAAACCATTTATAATTCTTGCACAATTGATGAATTTCAAATTGTAGTTTTTTTAGCAATATTTAACATCCATACCAATTGTGGTTCAAGTGATCATTGTGTACATAACTAGATTGTTTAGAAAGGTTATCATAAAAGTTGTTGTGGAAATTTTAAGGTGGTATGAGAAAGCTTGTCAATCAAAGGAACACAATCAAGAATCCTTTGCAAGCATGGATTGGCTCATGCAAGAGTAAGTAATCAATTCATATAAGAGTTAATTGATGACTTCTTGTATTTTGCATTGATTTCCAAATTTATTTGAATGCTTATTCAATAAATATTTTATATTTTTTTTCACAAAGCAATTCACTCAAGTAGATACACTTTATTTTGCCTTTCATAACCTCAACAAACTTGACTTGGTTCATTTGTTAAGTTTTTATTGTGTTTTTAAGATGATATGGAACTATAGAAGGATAGATTTTTTCATGTACAAATAGGGCAGATTGATTAACGTTGTTGCGCCCCTTCGTAACACTTACCACCTTAAGCTCATTTCCTCGTGTTTTCTCAAGCACTTAACCCTTTAGTGACACCAAGGATCATGCTCTCCTAACACTATACATGCCGCACATCCACAATATTAGGTTTCAACTAGTTACAAGGTTCTCCATTCCTCTATGACTCCCAACACTTCCATTTCAACACTTAATTCCCACAAGACACTCAGCATGTCATTTGATGACATGGGGCAAACTTCTATTGATGTTCAAGTACTCGGTGGTGGCACTACTCTTCACTGGTGCTAACCACCCTTGAATAGGACCCAACTCCCCACTAGGTCCAACCTCAATTTATCTTCGAATTCATTTTGGGACTTACTATTCAGGATTCAACAAGAAGAGCTCAAACCATGGCCTAGTGTAGAATGGGACACCACCCAATTGGTATCAAGGAATGCACAAGCACTCCATGGTAACACACAAGTGGTGGTAAGGCTCCAACACCAACCTCACCACCCAGGGCCACTTTGGTTCACCATGGCACTATTCGGGAGGGAAGAGGAAGACCATCCCTCCTCATAGTATTCTCTACAAGATTCCGTAGATCACTGTGGACTATTCACTTCTCCAATATGACAAGTATTGAGGATGTTATGGCCCCCCAAAGGTACAAGTCTCCTAGGAGGTGTAGTTCTTTGGGACTCCATCCTCTTTGGATGTCCATAACTTTTAGCTCATAGCTCATCTCTTCTTCAGCCTTAGCATTCTAGAAATCTTGTCTCCTTATCTTTTCAATAATATGCAACATGCCCTATTTGGCTCAAAAGATTCCTCCCAAACCTTGTTTTCTAAGTCCCCATGCATCAAGATGTGGCTAAGACATTGCCAATTTCGAGGAGCCATAACTTTTGACTCACAACTCGAATTCTCACATTATTTGAACCCATGGATGCAAATTTTCATAAGATTTCCAAGAATGTGTGACACACTCTTCAATTTGTTTAGATTGGAGCGCTACAACGCTCTGATTGCTTGAGACTCCTAGTCCCACTCACCCTATCTCTTGCAAGGCTTGGGGAGTCACCTCCAATGTCCCCCTTGTTCATCAAGGTGACATGGACACGGCTATGGATGAAGGTCATGACAAATGTGCAAACAATGACTCACAGTTTATAGGTGCATTTAGAGGAAGTTATGAATTCAAAAAATGAGTACTTGAATTGGAATCATCATTTTTCAATGAAGTACAAAAATCAATGTTAATTTTTGAGGTGTCATAGAGCAATTCAGACACTCTTAAGAGCAAAATCAAAATGGCAAAAATCATTTTTTCATTAAATAGTGTAAGTTCATGCAATGAGCTACTTTAGTGATACAATTTAGAGGCTTGGTACACCATTTGAATATAGCTCTAATCTTTTTGAGCACTTGCATATTGGTTTGATACTTTGATAGTGGTTTATATATGCAACAATCAAAAAAGACTATATTGACTATATTGTCAAGTACAAAAGAAGATTACAAGCACCTTGAAAATATGCCCAAGAAGGAGAATGTTTTGCACCCACCATTTAGAAAACAACAACTCTAGACTTGATATGCTTTTCCCTAATACGAGCTTTAAATTGGAATTTGTTAAGTTAATATATTAAGTTGGCTTCATATTCTATAGTATAATTGTATAATAATTTTTTGAATGGACCAATAGGTTGTGGAGGTTGGGAAAAATGTCTTGGTTGTATACCACACTACTTTAAACATACAAACTTTGGCTCTTGATAGTATTGCTACTTCCAACTATTCAAATCCAAGTAAACTACAATGGATACTTTTCGTGCAACAAAAGAATGATTGGTTTTGAATACTCAACAACCTTGGAAGCCTACATCCATGACAACAATTTGAAAGATACTAAAGTAGGTGAATAATGTCCACCATTTCATGTATTTTCAAAATACCTTATGGATTGAAATTTGTTCATATTTGTTGATACACAATGCTCCTTTTTGTGAATTATAGATACTCCTGGTTTATGGATCATTGGCTAATCCTCTTGGTAGTACTAATTGATTTGGCAATGTACATAGGTGTGCATGAACATCTAAAGAATTCCACGAAAAAAGTGGTATAGTTAAATCTCCATTCAAATACAAAATGTTGAGGAAGAGGGGAGGACTTTGTATGGTCTACTCTGTTGACTATTTTGATGTTGCTTAATGGATGTAGAAAGAAACAAGTAGTAACAAAAGATTTGGCACTTGTTCAAATATATCAATATTTGTAGTTCAGTACTACATTTAAATATGCAAAGTTAAAGTGGTCACAAACACAAACAACATCTTATATAGTAATAGAAACAACTTCTATCCTTAAAGCTCTATAAGTGGTTCTTCATTTCATGAGAGTGGGCTTCCACTTTGTGAACTCATTCAAGTTTAAAATATTTAGTGTTGATAGTACTTGGTTGATACATAGTTTTTGGAACTTAGAACACCTTATTTTCCAACAAATATTAATGCATAAACAACATCATGTAATTGATTGAATGTTGTTTAAAAGATATTTAATCAATACATGAATAATGTTGAATCAATGTTACTAAAGAATGATTGGTGATTTAACATAGAAACATGGTTGATACATTGTTGTATCTTGAATACTTATTTATAGAGCACTCCATTAAATAATTTGAATAAACTTAGTATTGACTTGAATATGGAAGAAAAACCACACTACTTTGATGTTGCCATAATGCCAATTGTTTGAAATATACAAAGACAAGATTGCATCATTTAGTATTGAATTGTTGTTGCTTCAATGGGCATTGTCTAAGCAATGACACAATTCCAAAAGGTACATTAAATTAGCATTGAACTCTATTGCAACTAAAACAACAATGAGCATCCAAGTGATGATTTCTTGGGGTCCAAAATCCAAATGGTCTAAATCAAAGGCTAGAGCTCAGTAATTTTTTTCCTTGCACTTGAGTGAGCCGTGGTGATGTAAAATTCTTCCATAGAGTATAAGCTTGGCCCCTCTATCTCATTGTGTCACCTATGGTGTTTATTGTACAGTAACACACATCGAAAGTACAAACATGTTGAAAAATTCAACTCCTTGCATTTGAAACTTGGATCCCTACAATAATTGTCACCAAAGTCATGATGATGCATCTTGTTGCCCATCTAGCAAGAATTCCATCCCATACGTTTGAGGAAAATAATGCAAATGCTAGCTCAAATTTTCATTTAAGATTTTTTTGGGTTAAAATAGCAGTATTCCATATGCCATTTTTTCCATTCATTTTCTTCTTTAGCTTTAAAATTTAGGACTACTATAGATTTCAATTTAACACAAGGCTAAGTTTGTGGAATTTTGTTTCTTCTTTAACAAAATTTTGGTTATTTCCTCATTGCCAATTAATTTTTCATTAACTATGCAAGTGAGAGGTGTTTTAGTGCCTCAAAGTGAGAAGCTCAACATTTTCCCCACTTCAATACTAGAGGATTTGAAGTATTCAAACCTACAAGCCTTGGCGTTTTGTGGCTAAGTAAGTGAGACCCCAAGGCATTTTCTATACATTTTGTAAGGGGGGGCATGGTGTTTTTTGGAGGCATTAAAGATCAACACTTTAGGCCATTGAGTGCCTCATAGATGGACTAGGCAATTGCAAAGTAGGCCAAGTTATCAAAAATAATTAATAGTTAAGACCTACCGAGCCGTGGGTGGCAAGGTTGGGACTTACTTGCAATTACTTTTGCTGACTTGCAATTACTTTGCAATTACCAAGCATAATGTCAACGTAGGAGAGTTGAGCTGTTTGACTTCTTTGATTGCTTAACCAATCAAAACATGCCAAAACAACAAAACTCTCCTACATTTCAATTACTTTAGTTCGGTTTGCACTCAATAAGTAAATATTGGTTGGTAGTACTACTAGAGATTTCTCTCACGACAAGTTTCTCTCACTAGTAGACCAATGGAATTTCTACTTCATATCCTCCCTGTTAAAATTTGGAAAAGTAAGCCGTGAGCATTCTCAGAGTTAATCTGCCTCTCCTTAACCAATGGAAACATGCCACGACAGCCAAACTCTCCTGCATTGAGAATACAAGTTAATAATGTTATGATCGTGCCAGACAATATTTGCCTGGCTTAGCAACGCCTTCACAACGAGCTCCATATCATTCCGATCCCCGCTGCGTGGATACACATAGGGTCGATGGTGCCTGCATGTACCCAAACAGGAGATTACCGGAAATGCTCTGGTTGCGCTCAGGGATCCGCGTTGCTTACAAGCAAAACGTGGTAAAATACTGCCTGCACCAAGCACCAGTACGTCTGGTAGATGCTCTGGCTCCAGTCACGTGGAACTGATCGAAGCTGCCCGGGAGCCCTCGTGCGGAACCAGCGTCTAGCGGGTCTACTGCGATGGTCTACCCCATGCCATCCAGCGTCCATTCCCCATTCTCCGTCAATCCGCGAGTCGCCGCATCCAACGCGTCTAGCCCGCTGCTAGTGCCTGGCGTTCTCAATTCAATTCGACCTACTCTCCAGTCAGCCTTCACACACATGCAGAATGTGATTGGGAATTCCTCAGTCACGACGATCACAGTCGGATAGCTATAAAAACCGCTCCTCGCCACCTCATTTCTTCAAGTCAGTCTGCTCCGTCTACAACGCATTGCTCAGCTGCTCTTGATCGATCAGTACATTGATATACTCTGCTCACAGGAGACCGATCGGCAACACAATCCTCGATTCATTCGTGTAATTCCACTGCTTCATCTGCTGGATTGGTTATCTAATTCGATCGTCCGTAATAGCAGGTCTACTCTGAGAAGTTGCACATTTACTCATTCATGGATCCTGCTTGAACGAGAGCTTGCGTCTGCTGAGATTTGACGACGGGGAGGAAGTGCACAGGCGAGGAGGCCGGTTTGATTCGGTCGATCGAAAGTGAAGTGATTCTAGAGTATGGCGATGGGGATTGCTGGGTGGACTTCGCGGGTGGTAATCATGGTGATGGCTATGGCGGTCATGGAATCGGGAGGCGGAGTGTCAGCGCAAGGCACCTGGAAGGTGCTGGTTCAAAATGCAGGAATCGCATCCATGCACACGGCCATCACGCATTACAACACGGCTCTATTGCTGGACCGCACCAACGTCGGCGCTTCCCAGATCGCGCTCCCCAATGGCGACTGCCGCTACAACGAGAACGATAAGCAACTCAACCCCGACTGCACGGCGCACTCCGTCATGCTGGATCCCAACGGAAACAGCGTGCGCCCGCTCAAGATCCAAACTGACACTTGGTGCTCGAGCGGCCAGTTTTTTGCTGATGGTACAATGGTGCAAACTGGTGGCGACTTCGAGGGCTTGTATACCATCCGACGCCTGGCACCCTGCGCGGTGAGTGGGACATGCGACTGGGTGGAGGATGAGACGACGCGGCTCACGGATCCGCGCTGGTACGCAACCAACCAGCTCCTGCCCGACGGGCTTCGCCAGATTGTGGTGGGAGGACGAAACGCATTCACCTACGAGTTCGTGCCCAAGAGAGAGCGCAACGAAGGCGCGTTCGAGCTGCAGCTGTTGAAGGACACCAACACCAATCAAGGCGACAACATGTATCCCTTCATCCATCTCCTTCCCGACGGAAACCTCTACATCTTCGCCAACAGGGATTCCATTGTGCTGGATTACAACACCAACACGGTGGTGAAGACATTCCCCACCATCCCTGGGGAACCCCGAAACTACCCCTCTGCCGGATCATCCGTCATGCTTCCCCTAACCCAAGCCGACGGATTTTCCACCGCGGAGGTGCTCATCTGCGGCGGCGCGCAAGCAGGCGCATTCAGCAACCAAGACGGCGATACGTGGGCGGCTTCCCGGACGTGCGGCCGCATGGACTTGACCGCGACCAATCCCGAATGGGCGATGGAGAATATGCCCATGCCACGGACCATGGGCGACATGGTGATCTTGCCCACAGGCGACGTGGTGATCATCAACGGCGCGCAGAGAGGCTCCCAAGGATGGGGGAGAGCCAGCGACGCAGTGCTCACGCCTGTGAAGTACAATACCAACAATGCGGAAGCGCGGTGGGAGACGTTCGCCGCCACGACCATTCCTCGCGTCTACCACTCCACCGCGAATCTGCTCGCGGATGGGCGAATTCTCGTGGCGGGGAGCAACACGCATCAGTACGACACTTTCGCGGGCGAGTTTCCGACTGAGCTGCGAGTGGAGGCGTACTCGCCAGCTTACGGGAGCGATACTCTGAAGCCCACGAACGTGTTCGCGCCGGGAAGCGTTCGTTACGGTCGGGAGTTCGCGGTGAGCTTCATGGTGCCGACGGTGCGGGGGACGCTGGAGGTGAATTGGATGAGCTCGCCGTTCGTGACGCACTCGTGCGCCATGGGCCTGCGCATGCTGAAGCTCAAGACGACGGCGCCGACTTTGCGGGACGACGGGTTTTACGCCGTCACGGTCACGGCGCCGCCCAACAACCGAGTGGCGCCAGCGAGCTACTACATGCTGTTCGTGGTGCAGGACGGCGTCCCCGCCACCGGCAGATGGATACAAATGCGATCGTAAATTCAAATATCCTCATCCCTCTGCATGCAATCCCATTCGATCCGGGGTCGACACAGCTTGCATCTCGATCGCCATCGTCGCGGTTGCGTAATGCCAAGTCGCAGCCGGATGGGAGGGTCGGAATTTGCTCCAAGTTGAGCTCGGAACTTGGGTCATGCGATCTGATTCTCGTGCTTTGAGTCGTTCTTGCTCTGTGAGTCGATCTCTGGCACCCATATTGTGACATATTTCGAAACTGCAATTCTTGTTGCCGAAGGTGGCGTACTTCATCAGTCACAGTTCAAATTGTGAACATTAATCAAGTACTACTTAGTTGTTATCTGAAGGAAATGGCATTTCTTCCGGGGGTTGAGGACAGTGATACTGGTGTATATAGAGATTCACTGTCTCTTTAATAGTTGCCCCTTTGAACTGAATCCTTGAATTCATCTGCGCTCATGCGGAAGATTGATTGTCCGCTCGAGACGAATTTACTTGCTGCTTGCAAGTAGCGATTAGGTAGACGAGGATTGCTGCTCGTATTCTGGCTTCCACTTTAGCTTCCCTGACCTACACAGGGACGTTGCATCCATGGTGGTGTAATTCATGTATCTAGTATTCATTGAATAAGAAACGACTGCAGCCTGGGGAGGCATCCTATTCATTTCATTGAAACTGTTGGAAAGCTCTGAGGTTCATTTATTCAAATTGTAAGTAGGATAGGTGCCTTCGATCAGCTTCTTTTAAGTAGGTACCGGTGCTGGACGACATGCGGGTATGTTATTGTAGGTAAGACTTTTCATAAATGATTGGGAGGTCTCTGTAAGTTGCAAACTTGCAATTCGGAGTTAATATCGCCAGAATCTCTCTCCTGATGAAGTTGGTTAAAAATTCTTGAAGCGCAGGTTGAATTTTATTGCAATTAAAGCCATACTCATGTGGTTGGAAGCGTCTGCTACTTCAAGTTGATATCAAGAACAGAGTATGAAGCCGTGCGGAAACCCAATGAGTAAAAAATAAATAATTCGGTTCATCAAAAGTCCTAACTTAATTTCATCCTACCCAGGCTTGAGGAAACGAATGAAACAGACATCTGAGAGAGTGCTCCAACCTGCCAGAAACAACTGTAATGTTTCAATTAGCTATCGGGCGGTGCATCGCGCACGTGGACAGTCGGTGCAAGTGTGGCATCTGCTGCAAAATTGGAAGCAGCTCGGATCTCTTGCCAATTAGCGAGTAAATCAGCAAAACAGACAATTATAAATCAATCAATCGCGTATTGCATTAATTTTCGACTGCTCCTCACGCTGCAACTCAAAAACCTGCACGAGGCCTCATATTGTCGGCATAAGATTGCTACGCAAATGAATTGCAACGCCGGACAAGTTTCGCATTCTCCCTAATCAAATATCCCCTCAAGAGCGGTCTCTTAGACGCAATACCAAAAACTCATGAAATGCAAATATGCTCCAAAACTGTCACAGAACGTCTCCACGACCTCCCTCAAGTGCTGGCATTGACCTCTCCCGCAATCCAATCTCCTCCTGAACTGAAAACACAATCGGGCAGAGACATGCCGAGTTGCCGATTTCACTTAGACATGGCGAAACAAACTACCTCAAAAGCGCAGTCAGTCACCGACATTGTTTAAAACTCACAACTCAAACACTTCCAAATCACAAATAAGCAAGTAGGCCATCCATCCAGCCATCAATCACATACTGCATTTCCGATCGACTGCAACTCCAAAACCTATTCGAAGCCTCAACTTGTCGGCACGCGATTGCTACAAAAAATGAATTGCAGCACCAGAAAGCTTCATACTCTCACAATCAGATATTCTCATCAGAGATTCACTCCAAAAATTTCATAAATCCGCAAAAGGCAACTATTCTCCAATAGTGGCTACAGAATGTCTCCACAATCCAACTCTCCTCAATTTTCCTCAGCAAATGATCGCAATCGGACATGTTGCCGAGCTCATTTCAATTAACTTAGTCATGGTGAAAAATAATATGAGAACGCAGTCTCCTGCATTGTTCCGAAAACAAAAATTAAACAACTACTGCCGACTCAGAGAACACACGCCTCACGGTCACATCATTTTTGGGTCATTTATACCCGGCCAGACAACTGACTACACTAAATCTGATGGAGCATATTACTCGGAGAATCATCCAAATTGTGACACTTGGCATGTCAACTACACTAAATATTGAAATTAGGTTGCCTTACCTCAAGAAAGTTCCATTACAAGCCATCAATGTCATCAAATATATCTAAAAATATTTCCATTTGCACATGGAGGTTTATGACTCCCGAATTTTATAATGATATGTAATTCAAAAGTAGTTCATTCCCATATAGTCATTGTAAATGTTTTATTAAGTGTCACATGTCGAGTAATTAGTGAGGGGCAACCTCGTTTCACTATTCATTGTACACTCATTTGTCCTAATTGTGCATGTTGAACTACTTGTAAGGTCACTTAATAATTCATACCAATAGGACAAATTGGTGTAGCGCCTACCAACAAAACAATATTCAACAATTAATTTTCAAGAGGCTTCGTGTAGAATTGAAAAAGTTGTGGTATCTAGGAATTCAAAGAGAATATATTTTTTTTGAAAGATGAGGAGGCCTAATTTCTTTGAATTCTAAAAATAAAGAAATTGTATTGGCTTGGATTTTCAAGAATGTCTTATTTAACTACTTTTGGAGTTTCAATAGTCTAGATTTAAAGAAGTGAATCCCCCCAATGTTTTCCTATGTATCTCAAGATCTCCCCATGTATTATCCTTTTGCATGCATCAAATTCTACACCTATAAGTATTGTAGAAAGTGCTTCGTGTACTTGGAAATGAATGAAATCATATAATTAAATTGTTCCATAGTTGATTGTGCAAGAATTCACATGATTAGATTGGGAGATCTCTAGACCAAGTTTACGTAATTTTTGCATCCAATTTACATTACATTTGATGTCTTGAAACCTAGCGAGAGATCCTTCAATGACAACTGCTTGAAGCAAATATGGCTCCCATCCCCCATAATTATTAATCCCTAGCTAAGTACAATTGCATTGGGAGATTCCATGATGGGGGTGAAGAATATGTGTCAACTTCACTTAGAACAATCATGCTATCTAAGTGGTACAATTTGATTCATATGCTACAATACAACAATCATGCCTAAATTCATCCCAAACAATATATGATTCACATTAAAACAGGATGTAGGAGATTGTTTCAAAGATATGGTATGCTAACAATTCAACAAAAGTACATAAAATTGAATTCAAAAGTCATGAACATCTATTTAGTATTATCAAATGAACAATTGCTCTTGGAAATAAGGACCCCACTCAAAACTAAATGGGAGAACCCTTGATGGAATGCTATCATTGTCAACTAAGGTATTCATGATATGACAAAGTGACAATGTCGTATCACATTGCTTAAATGTCAACAATCAATGTATATTACCAAGCACGTATAAAGTCTCAGTCATTGTGTGCACGTTAATCAATTTGCCCTATTTGTACATGAAAAAATTTACCCTTCTATAGTTCCATCTCATCTTAAAAATACAATAAAAAATTAACAAATGAACCAAGTCAAGTTTGTTGAGGTTATGGAAGGCAACCTAAAGTGCGTCTACTTGAGTGAATTGCTTTGAGAAAAAAAGAAAAAAGATTAATTGAATAAGCATTCAAATTCATTTGGAATGCAAAATATATGAAGTCATCAATTAACTCTTGTATGAGCCAATTACCTACACTTGCATAAGCCAATCCATGCTTGCAAGGGATTCTTGAGTGTGTTCCTTTGATTGACAAGCTTTCTCGTACTACCTTAAAATTTTCGCAACAACTTTTATGATATCCCTTCTAAACAATCTAATTATACATACATAATCACTTGAACCACAATTGGCATGGATGTTAAATATTGATAAAAAAAACTACAATTTGAAATTCATCAATTGTGGAAGAATTACAAATGGTTTCAAAGTTAGTTAATGCATGCATACACTTGGTGGGCATGGGATATTGTTTTCAAGGTTTTTGTTCAAGTTAAGCTACACTTCAATTCTACAACCTTGAGTTTAGAAACCCCAAAGTATTACGACATGGCTGGTTGTTTTAATTCATTTTCTAATGAAAATATTTGTTACTAATATCCTATATGAGGTATATGCAACAAATATACATTAAGTTCATATAGTCCCTAATGTGCATTATTGTCTTATATTCAAAAGTTGCATAATTTGAATTGGAAGAGAAGTATCCTCTTTTGGTCTATACCAAGAACTCTTATTACTAAAAATCTAGAAGAAATCTTAGTACAAAGAAGTCTCCAATCTAACTCAAGAAGAATGGTACCAAATGTTGAAGCAAAGATGCTTCCTAATATATATACAAGTGTCTTAAATACTCCTTAGATTAGATTAATGAAGCATTTTTAACATTCACTACTTTATAGAGTTTGCAGAAATTGTATCATCCCCTACACATTCCTATAGGGGTCATTGCAAGAAACACTTGCCATTTTTAGCTCAAAACGGCCTTAGTACTACAATATTGCAACATGTTGAAATAAATTTCTTTTCAATGAAATAAAATATGGATAATTTGTACAACATTGAGAATAATATGTCTCTAAAAATTCAAACCTAAAAAAATTTATATCTAAAATTCATAAACAAAAAAAGCACAATGGAAAATACCAAGAAAATGAACACTTTGATGTTTGATTTTTAGAAAATAGTAGAAACATTCAAAAATTCAAAAGAAAAAAAGACATTTTTTCAAACTTGAAAATGCTCCTTCTCAACCATTTTTATCTTTGGGTAGAAAAATCATGTTCTTTGCACTTGTACAAAGGTAGTGTACTTTGAGCACATTTGGAAGGTGGACAATTTTTTATTTTTAGAAAATCTCTTTGCAAACTTGTGTAACTTTAGTAGAAGTCCATGTAAAGTAGCTTTACCTATGATAGACAAATCTCCCATGACATGCTTTTAGAGAATTACCCATGAGAAGCTTCTATCAAGTCATGACAATTTGTTTTTAATAAATGGAATTAGGACTACAATTAATTGATTTGCATTGGTTGTAGTCGATTAGAGTCCTTGTCATTTTGCAGTTGAACCATGTTTGGGGTCGACTAGGTAGAGTGTAGTGCCTTCCATCTACCTCTAACCTATGTTCGACACAAAACTTTCTAACCACTTTAATGTGGATCATTGAAGAAGAACACTTATTGGCAATGCCAAAAAAATGCAAATGAGTCAAGTTAGACCTTCCCGTCTATTTGATTGAAGTTTGTCAAGTTGAAGTTGGAACTATCTCGTTGAATGCTTAAGAATTCAACATCTCTTGTCCCCCTTACGCAATTGTACAGCAACATTGTAACATAGTGGTTTCTATAATCCAAGACCAAAATTTCCTCAATGTACTCACATACTTGTGGGTGGCTTCTAGTGACATGTTCACAAGCGTTTAATGAAATTGGTGAGTGAAACACACTATTGCATTTAAATCATAGGTGATGAGACCACCTTTTAAGCTATAGACAAGAAGATGCATTCCATGACAATACATTTGAAGAGGCAATGTCACATTCCATTGTAGGGGTTGTACTTACTACATTCTGTCATCTTCCAATGGATGTCCAAAATGTTCATCTTCCTTCACCACAAATGTCAACTACTCCCGAAAAGGTGGAAATTTTACTTAGGGTAGATAACAAACAACTCTTTGTGGTTGAGAGTGCCTTGATTGCAAAGAAAAAGCTCCACGCCATTTCCATCTCTAGGTCTTTGTCAAGATGTATTCCCTACATGACGCAATGCTTGGTATTGTTTAGAGCATTAGTTTAAGCAATTGCATGCAATACCTTGACACTAGTATAAGGGCTATAGATGTTTGCACTGATGCTCTTTGATCAGTGTCTATGTTTGCAAAGACAACTACCTACAACGTCTACTTATATATTAGCATTGATACCAACATGATAGGAAACATCAACATGTACTTTTGATGTTTTCCATGACGTCTCAAAAACGTCTAGACGTTTAAATGTGCTTTGAAATTCTACTTGTAACAATTCCTATGTTTTCCATGTTCCATATTGTTTGTCTAACTACCTACCACCCCACTAGTATAAAGAAATCATCTTGTCCTCTCCATATAATCACATCAAGGGGCTTGTAAAGCCATGTGCTGTAATATCCAAATATGGTGTATTTTGTATGGCATATTGTATATGTTGTACAA
>OY987264.1:4719559-4813194 GCA_963920665.1 Straminergon stramineum
CAGAGAGCGGTTGGGAAGAGGAAGAAGCAGAGTATTGGACATCAAAAATGTACAGGCAATATGTCAAAATGTACCACATTGACAAGTTGTGGCCTTTGGAAGCGCACAAAGGTCATACACAGGATTTTTGTTGTAAACCAGGGAATTGCAACAACAAGCATTTTGTTCATCGGTCCGCGGAGGTGTGGCATGCCCTATTTGGAGACAAGCCTAGGAGCAAAGGTTATATCAATTATAGCGTGGCGTGTATGGTTTACACCGAACTCATATTGGGCCGCAAGGTGGATTGGAGCACATATCCAACGACAACTGCTAGCCCACTTCTACTTGGAGCAAATCAAAAGGACATTCCCAATTTGTACAATTTGGAGGGGGCAATTGAAAAGGTATTGGAAAATACTGCAAAGGTTAAAATGGATGTTGTGGAGGAAGCCTTGAACACTTAAGAATTATGCAACGTACAATCTACAACGAAGGCAATAACTGAAAGCTCTTCAAAAGTTGTAGAAGTGCAGGAGGGTGAGGTCTTTTTAACTGCTCCAACACATTTGACATTCACACCAAATGTTCCTGCTCGAAAGGAAATGAATCCTCCAAGTGATCCCTGTAATCGCATGGAACGTGGAGAAACTTCGAAAAGTAAAGAAGACGAAGTGCTTATGGGGAAAGTGGCAAAGGCTAATGCTACAATTGATCGTCTTCTAGACAACGATTGTTTTGATAGTGTGGCTTATAAATCTCCACGTTTGTATGAGGCCAACAAATTGAGTCCAACATTAAGTTTATGAGAGGAAGTACATACGCCTCGCGGACAAGGCGTGTAAGTGGATAATATGTCTTTAATATTAAGTTCCAAGCGTAGAAGACGTTTGGAGCAGGAGTTTCCATATGTGGCGACTTTGAGGAGTCCCGAGTGTGAGATCTTGCGTGACATGCTTCATCCAAAAGAATTGGAAAATCTTCTGAAGCTCTCCGTTCAGTTCGCTAAATACCATGAAGAAATAGAGGGAACTGATGACCCCAATCTTGATATTCCTCTTTCACCTTGTGAACGCAGGAATGTTGGACATATAATCGAGACAGATGTGCATTTGACTCAGTTAGCTGAATTTTTAGCTAAGGCTTCTCCGTTTTATTTGAATTTGGGGAAGGAGTCTTGCAGATTGGCACCTGAGTTGTTGAAGGGTGCTTTAGCATTTCAAAATCTCACTAAGACTTTCATACCACTTTTTGAAGGAAGAGATGCTATGATACTACAGTTGCAGGCATACGAGAAGGAAATTGCTCGCCTTAAAGAAGTTGAAGCAACGTGCAAAGTCTTGGAGCAGAATTTGAAGATTTCGGAGGGTGATGTGGAGCATCTAAATCAACAGTTGTTGAGGCTAATGGAGGAGTTAACGAAGATGTGTAAAGTTAATGCTGAATTGAAGGCTATCTCGAAGATTTCGAGCCATGTTGCAATCTCACCAATCATTGTACTCGAAGACAGCGAAGAGACTCAAGAGTCCGAGGACAAGCTCTCTCTTCCTCTTGAAAAGGTTGAAGCAACTGACAACCCTGACATTACAAATGTCGAAGAAAGCCACGAGATGAGCAGATTAGAAGCGACACCTCAACCGTCAATGGAAAAGCTTTCAACAGTTTGCATGAATGCGGAGACATAAACCAAGGATCATGAACTTGAAGAATTAAAGCATCAATTGGAGGAGGCAATTGAAGCAAAGGTTTCTGTTGAATCAGAGTTGAACCGATTGAAATTGTGCTTGAATTTGGAGAAATTGATGCCTTCTAGTGGCTTGGAGTCTCGATGGTTAGCACGGGTACAAAAACTCCAAGACAAACCCTTTGTAGTATCCCGAGCGATGGCAAGTCTTCAGACATTGGCAATGGAGTCCATTGAAAATTGCAATGCCATTGAAAGCTCGTTGAATCGGTTCAAGACTATATTTGACCAACATCCCTCTAAAGGATATACGGAGATCACATGTTGGGGAGACATGGATGCCATGTTTGAGCGGTTAAACCACACCAAGAAGGACAAAGGTACACACATCAATTGGGCCTTAGAAGCAGAGGAAGGATGGATCCCTTACAATACACTTTCAGCACACATCAAAGACGAAGACAAGAAAGTGGTGCATGCTTGTGATCTAGCCTCTCCAATCTTGAAAGGTTCTTGTAGCCTTTGCCAAGGCTCCTTCGGACCAGAAGGTGCCGTTACTATGGGCCAATGTCACCACACTTTCCATGTTACTTGCATCATGAAAGCATTGCTCGTTCGTTCCGTCTGTGCTGAGTGTCGTTGTCCATTGAGTCCAAGGTTCTAAGAAATGTTTGGTATCTTGGAAACCATGCCTCCAAACCATGAATACAATCATTGGACCCTTCCACTTGATCAAGGGCCGTTCAAGTTCCAAAATTATCTACATTGGGGGAGGCCACTCACATGGAATTCAAATGAACGGATGCATGGCTTGTATGAGGAATCTCAGCAACCACTGGATCCCGATGTGTGAATGACTCACAATAGAGAGGTGGAATTGTGGGCTCGAGGTATCGTAGATGACGCGGCCCGTGAATTGTTTTGTCGCAATATGGGAGGACATTGGAGTTTGCAACACGAAAAGTTCTTTCGTTTTCCAGAAAAGAAAGTGGAGAGAGGACCAAATGACAGTTGGGTGGAGGTGAACCATGGAGATGAATTCGATGAGCAATATGCGGCCTACAACCACACTCTCGTAGGTCAGGCCCTCTTGTTGTCGAAGTTGGAAGAGGCTGCAAAAGTCCGTGTTGTTTACAATACGGATAGACCAGTGAGTACACCACATTCATCTGTAGACGTTGCAGCGGCATTTGATAAGTGCATCGCTGATATTATAGGACATTGGAAGGCCTTCTTATTGGATGGAAATCGCCTCATGGCCTGGCAAGGGAAGGGAGATGATGAGGTAGTTCAAGCGATGGTGGATCGAGTGGAGAGTAAGTTGAGAGCCTTGAAGGCAGATGAAGTTGATTTATCATTGAAGAGAAAACAAAAAAGGAAGCGTGAAGACGATGATGACTTCTCTCCGAAATGAAAAAAACAAATATCTAAGGTGGACAAGGAACTTCAAACTGGAGGGCTAATAGTTCATCCAAGTCAGATGGTCACGACTCGTCAAAAATCAGCTCAACGCCTCACTACAAGAAGTTCTACTCGTCATATGGGAGAAGGTAGTGGTCCATCCAATGGAAAGTAGGATTTGAGGATAGAATAGTGTTTTTTGAAAGCAATGGTTCTTCCATTGAGGGAAAAAAAAAAGTGTGAAGTGTTTAGATCTTAAAAAGATCAAGTAATATAAAGTAATTGTAGTGAAGCTATATTTTTTGTATTTTACGATCACCTATATATTTATGTATACAAACAATATATTTTTCTTTGCTTAAAAAATAGTTTTATGTATGAATTTGAATTTATTTGTATATGGATGCATTCATGATTCATTTGTTCTTCTCTGATTTGTAATAGTAAAATATAAAGTATTATGTGAAAAGGGGTGGATCCTTGGGTGAAGTCCGCCGTCCACCCCGTCCGCCCCGCTCGTCCACCCTGTCCGCCCACCTGTCCGCCCTATCCGCCCCGTCCGCCCGCTCTGCCCGCCCATCCGCTTGGAAAATCGTCTGCCGCATCCGCTGTGGCCGGCCGCCCCGACCGCCCGTCCCTAACATCGCCCCGTCCGCTCCCTTTGTGGGACCGTTAATTTGAATTTTTTAAATGTGAACCCTAAGTGAACAATCAGCTTCTGTTGGGGGACTATAAGAGTTAGAAGAGAAGCCTTCCTATTCACTCTCAAGAAACTGAACGCTAAGATTTCTAAGGGCTAGGAGCTGCAATTTATTGTGTCCCTTGCTTGGTAATGCATAGTTCAGTGGATGGGGGGGCTTTGTTTTGCAAGGCTTTTTACGACTGATTTTATTGATATTGTGAACATTGTTACATTGTAGGTTTATGATTAAAAACATTTTTTGGTTTTTAAATATAGCTAAAAAGTAAGATTGTCACTATGGGGCCCAAACCGACCGGGGATTTTTCTCCTTGGTATAGTGTGACACTGGACAATAAGGTACAATGTAGGCTTTGCAAGGTGGTTATGACCAAAAAGCCTTGCCGTATGTTGAGCCATTTAGGGTATTCCGGTCCAAATGGTGTACGCGATACAGGAATAAGGAATTGTCTGCGATTGACGACAGTAATCCATGCTGCATTTCTTCGTTGCGAAGGAATTTTTCCAAAAAGTATTGTAACCGATAATATAGATGGCAACCCTGCACCTATGGACCCCTAAGAATTGTCGATCGGAAGGGGTGTATTGCAGTCAACCCACGAAGACTCGTCTCTAGCATCAAGAGAAGTAGTATTTGTAGGAACTAAAGAAACTTTCACCACAGAAGCTTTTGATGATCGTGAAACCCCAAAGGCATCAAGTTCTAGGCCTCATAAACAAAGCAACTTAGTGAGTGGATTTGAAGAAGGTTATAAACGCAAATTGCATTTTGTGTGGGCGAATTTTTTTTATACGGCAAATATACCATTTTCCATGGCTCGAAATGCATCTTTTAAAGAAGCAGTGAAGCAAACAGCTGCGTTTGGTAGACCATACACTCCTCCATCGTACCACGAGCTTCGTTACAAATTGTTGAACGAGGCGAAGACCAACATTCAGACACAATTGCTCACACGGACTGAAGATAGCATTCGAAAATTTGGAGCAACTGTGTTTATTGATGGATGGAGCTCTGTGACCACGCGTCCTTTGATCAATGCCATGCTTGTATCATCCGCAGGTGAAGAATTTCTTGGATCAGTAGATACAAGTGGTTGTGAAAAGAATGGGGTGTATTTGGCAGCAGTGTTGGAAAAATTCATTGAACAAGTGGGGCCTAAGAACATCGTGTTAGTAACCACAGATAACGCCCCTGTGAATTTATCCGCATGGAATATGATATCTGAAAAGTATCCTCATATTTTTTACCAAGGGTGCGTGGTTCATGCGTTGAATTTGTTGCTCAAGGATTGGGGGGTCAGAGGATTGGATTGCTGAAAAATTGAATGAAGGATTACTTGTAGCCAAATTTATCAAAAGGAGACATATGCCGCTTGCTCTATTACGGAAGTATTCGCCAAATCTTGGTTTATTGATGCCAGCGGGTACAAGATTTGCCTCTCAATTTATCATGATGGAGCGTTTGATAAAATTGAGAGGATCATTGGAACAAATAGTGGTGGATCCACAATGGGCAGAGTACGTACGTACGCTCAAGAGAAAACGTGGAGCCAAAGTCAACCCAAAAAACCTCGCAGCAGCAGTGAAGAGAATTGTTCTTGATGATCATTTTTGGAACCGTTCTATCAATTATGTGGAGATGGTTGAACCAATTATATGTGCACTCTGTGATTTGGATTCGAAATCACCATGTATGGGGAAGGTGTTGCATATTATGAGGAAATTAGAAAAGCATGTGTATGGATTAGAAAGTCCGCCATTTTGTTTGAAAGAGAGCAAGGCAATTCCATTGATACAGTCCTTTCATGTGCGAAGGGAAATGGTAGCTAACGATCTCCAATCTGCCGCAGCTCTCTTGAATCCATACCTTCTACACGACAAAGAACTAGCCGATGATGTAGATGCAATGTCAGCATGTAAGAGTGTTTTGAAGAAAATATGTAAACCGGATGAGTACGCAACAGTGGTTCGGGAATTCGTGGCTTTTGGACATAGGGAACCTCCATTCCACAATATGTTGAATCCGGGAGAACAAATGTTGTCGGCACATGCTTGGTGGGATTTTGAAGGTGCTTGTGGCAAGTTCATAGCTCCATTAGCAAGGAGGATATTGGCGCAACCGGTGTCATCATCTTCATGTGAACGGAATTGGAGCAGCTATTCTTTTGTTCACAACAAATCGCGAAACAGATTGAAGCTAGAGAAAGCAGCGGATTTGGTATATGTGTATACTAATTCCAAAGTCCTAAACGCATTGAAAGAAAAAGATGAAAAGAAATGATACAACGATAACATGGAGACAGTAGAGTCGGAGGATTCGGATAGGCCAATGATCGAAGATGATAATGAGGATGATGACGAGGATTTGGAAAGGGCCTTTAAAGTAGTAAATGGCGAGGATGACTTGTGTTGTGCAGCACTGTCAAAAGATGAAGACGCTATGGAAGACATTCCTGATTTGGTGGATGATACGTATCATAATCGTAATGACCGCTATGCTAATGTTGAAGGCAATGCGAACGATTTGTATGATTTTTTAGAAGATGAGGACGAAGTAGGGGTAGAGGAGAATCTACCTTCAATAGCAGCATATTGCGACGGAACTGCATACATGAGTAGCGAAACTATTCTATCGAAAAAGGGAGTTGTTATTGTTGAGGAGGTGGAAATGAATGGGGATGCTTTTGGCAATGCCAGAACAGATGAAGACGTTCAAATTTTGAAATCTCGATCTTTGGCACTAGATATGGTGGAAGAAAATGTCGAAGAAAATGATAGAAAAGGACACAAGGTCAGTGAGTTGGACGTCCCAAAAGATGTGGGCCAAAACAATGGCGACAAGGGTGAATAAAATATTGAGGTACAAAAGAAGAGTGCTTCAACCAAGATGGCGTTTGCAAAATCAAGTATTGTGGACAATGATAAAGGAAAGGAGCCAATGAAGTCAATTTTTGAGGTACAGAGATCTAGCGCTCTTCCACCAATAGCGTTGAAGCCAGCTATCACAAGATTAGAGGGTTTTCAAAGCTTTGGGTATGGAAAACGTCTAATGAACATTTCGAAAGAAATTTCTACAGGCGGTAATGTACAAAAAGTAGTACCATCACATACATGTCTCACTGATATGGATAGTGATCAGCCACTGTTGGTAACGTTGCGTGCTCATCGTTTAGAAAAACAAATGGCAGGAGAACCCATCAAAGCAACAACCAGCACTCCGCCACTTCAAAAGAAAGTCAAAGTGGAGATAACCGTTCACGGATAGGCCGACTCCAAATCAAAAGCAATGGTTCGAGAATCCAGTAAGGGGGAAATTAAAAAAGATATGCAGCCTTTTGCTATCTCTCCGGTGAAGAAAAAGACCCCTCTTGATGAGGATGTCAATGCTTCCTTCAATAGAAGGAAAAGAAAAGTTCCTATTCAAAAAGCCCGTCATGGTTCTATGAAAGTAAATAAAAAGAAATTAAATTCGAAGGAAGGGAGTAAACCTACTTTAAAGAAAGGCTTGAAGAAGACCACGATACTTGATTCAGATGATACGGAAGATGATTCGGACAATGAAGATTTTGAGCGGAGAGCTAACGGAGAGAATAGTGGAGTTGAGGTGAAAGGAGATGAAGATTGGTGTCCATAGGAATTGAGGAACTAGAAGCTTAAATATTTTTTTGCTTAGTTGCTCATGATATATTGAGCACATATTGAGAATGTATTGTTCAATCATTTCATTATAAAAATTGTTTGTTTATTGATGATATACATCTCATTCGTGTATTAGAATTTTAAATTTGATTTTGTTTCAAAATGAAACTGAAATTTCATAGAAAAATTAAAAATGCACAATATGTTTTATCTTTTGAATGAAGCAACATACACTACTACATTACATGACAATTGAAATATATGAAAAACAAAAATCTAAGTTCAAATGACATGCTGCAATTGGTAAAAACATTGATAAATAAACATTGAACCCCGTTACTAAATGGCCTAATCCTTTAACCCCTAAAGTTCCTTGACTATGTTTTCACCAAAACCGTTCCAAAACTGCCATTTTTAGCACAAGTATCAAATTTAAGAAAAAAAACATTTTTGAACACATGTAACCATAGGATCTTGTAGTAAGTTATTTTGAAAGGACGTGGAAAAAATTTCAAAATTTTCCACCACGTGGATTGGAAGATATTAACATTTGAAGTGACAAAAATCAGTTTTTTTGCCCTGCAAAAAACCGGGCAGCAGCACTTCAGAAGGTCACATTTGTATGAAAAAATGTCCAAAATGGTGGTGCATCTTTGGATTCATTTTTCAAGTCAAGTTGTCTATGTTCTTGAAAATTTTCGAATCATTTGGAATTGTACAACATATAGGAAAAAAATAAAATGTAGAAAGAAGTAGAGAATAATTCAAAATACTAAATTGTCAAAAATTTAATCATGGAATTGAAAAATGCCAATCCCAATGGTTGTTATGTTGTAATAAACAATCTACATCGTACGATTTTATTTTTTTCAAAAAATATGAAAAATTGAGTTAAATAAAGGACTTCAAAGTTTATTTTAGAGTACAGATTCCTTAACTGCCCGCAAACTGAAATTCCTCATAACTTTCATCACATTGATCAAAATGGATTGATTCAAAGCTTTCCCCATATATGTAAATATAGAAAACCAATTTCAAATTTTTATTTTTGAAAAAAGTGATTTTTTCAGATCTGCCCGAGCTGCCCGAGTTGAGAAACAAACAACATTTTGCATCATAACTTTTTACTTGTATACTCAAATGAAATGAAATTTAGCATGCATCAAAGATATTCCTCGTCCACACCTTGTCAAAAAAATTCAGCCTAAATGAGTCAAATCTCCGCTCACATGTACCTGCCCAAAAAAGTTATGTTGCCAAAAACACAAGGCTGGTCCTTTAGGGGTTAACCCCCCGTCCGCCCTCCACTGTCCGCCACGCCCGTCCACCTTTCACCGTCCGCCACGACCACGCCGTCCGCAGGCGGACGGCGCTAGGGACACTGCGTCCGCTGGAGTCCGTGTGTCCGGACGTCCAGATGATGGACGTGAATTCGGGGCGGACGTTCGGATTTGTCAACCCTGCTTTCTATGGTTCTCTTGAAATGGATGGTGACTAGTAAATGGACTGACTACAAGTACATCTAAGGCTAAAAGAGTTTTCTACTATGGACTACTAACTTTTTTTAGCTAGAACTTGTCACATGCACTTGCAGATTTGGTTTAGTTTAAAACTGAAATCTTGCAATCATTAGGCTTAGGGCTATCTTTCAGACACTGAATCAAATCCTAGAAGCAAAGAATTGGAGTGGTTTAGACATCTTCTAGGTAGACAAACCATTGTATTAGTAGGGACTTCTACCAATTATAGTGTAAATATTCTTTTTATGAATTTTTATTATAATTTATACTAAAACTAAACAAAAGCAAAAAAATGAAATCTTGCATCAAAGTGTTAACTCAAGGGCTCACACAAGATTATAGCATTTGAAGAGGAGAAAAGAGATACTTTGCAATACCTCCTACATTATCGATAGTTTTTTCATTCCCTTAATTATAAAATTTGCACTAAAAAGACTTGAGTTTATATGTCTAGATTCTTCTCAAGCCATAATTTACATTGGTACAAGAGCTTCATATCAAATATTTTCCTTCCTAGTATGCTCTTGTAGGGTTTAACCCCCGAATGATTTGTACTACATTCTACTACTTTTATATTAGGTAATTTGTGAATATAAAGACTTATATAAAATGTTCAAGTGCTCTAAATGGAGTGAGATTTTTGTGAGTATACAAGGCCTCATTCCAAAGGTTGAATAAAATTATTTTGTACTTTTAACCTTGGCATATTTTTTTTAAATACACTATGCATTGCGAAGAGTCAAAACTTTAGGGATTTTTGTACAAAGTAACTTCAGTTGGCAACCCACAACAAATTTCCAATCTAAGTAGGTAGACAACTAGACCCCTTCTACATATACTTTTGTAGGATCCCATATACTATTAGCCAAGAATATTTGGAAATCCATCCATTGAGTCCTACAACAATAAAAAAAATTGATCAAATCTGATTTTTTGCACAAAAATCCAATTAGATCTTTGTTTAGAGCTTCAAAAAAACAAAATTTCCATTTCTAAAGGAAGTATGTGTAATTCACGTTTCAATGGTTGCCATTGACACAATGTATCCATGTGACTACTTAGGGATTGACTTACTAGAATTCAAGGATCCTACTTCTATCTTCCATACCAATCACTTCTCATTGAAGATTTTGGAAATTTGAAACGTTGAGATTTCTGTAGATTTATTATTAGGCTTTAAAATTTTGAACTTTGAATTTTGTTTCCTTTTTTCCTACTTAGGCGGGTCAATTAGGCTAATTGGTGCTAAGTAAAATGAAAAGACATAGTTAATACCAATGGGCAGTGGAGATTGTAAATCCAAATTGTCCGGTTGAGTAGTTGCAAGTTTGTGATCTAGAAAGTCAAGTTGGTGGTTGTTCATCATGGAAGTTGGAAGGTTGATTTGGTGGTTGGCAATTGTCAATTTGTGGCTATTAGGATTGAGGTGGTCCATTTGGTTTTCACCCATGGTGAAGTGTAGAATCCAAATCTAGTTGGTTGTTGTTTTGGATTAATAATTAAAAGAATTTGAGTTGCCTATTGGATTTTTGTGTTTGTGAATGATGAATTTACGTTTTATCTTTAAGTATTTATTATGTGACTAAGTTTATGCCATGTTAAAATTGCAATTGTTGGAATTGTTGAATTTGCATGAGTTAATTGGATTGATGTCATTGAAGTTGAATTATGTCTATTCAGAGTGTTTAGCAATTGAGTTGGAATTGATCCTTAATTGGAACTAGAAGCTAAAGATTTTTTTTTCTACTAATATAAAATTTCCATTGACAAGCCTCCCATGGTTTGAATTTATTATACTAAAAATCAATTTCCTTTTCAATCATTGTTTACTTCAAGAATTTAAAATCCTAAAATTCTTGAATGTATGAATAAATATTTTTAAATTTTCTAAAAATTATAAATAAATTTTTGTCTTTCAAAAATTCCAAACTCATGGGTTACTTTAAAAGCTTATAGATGCTTTTAGTTGAGTTGGTGACTATTCAAGGTCTAATTGTAGATGATAAGATAGTGTTAATGTGTTATGATCTTTGATGGATGAATTCATTGAAAGATGAATTAATTCATGAGGAAATGTGCACTAGTAGACAAATAGAGATTGTCTAGAGATAGATATCTCAAGACGGTGCATTTATGCATTGGAGTTAGACAACTTCACTTATCCCCTAAAATCCTTTTAGGTTTAGAACCCTAAAACTACTTCAAAATACTTGTACACAAAGGAAGTCTAAAATCTTCATCTATATTTATCTCCTAAAAAATTCAATCATAAGATCATTTAGTGAACTTATTCAAGTATATCTTCCTAAAATTTTTAAGAGAATATCTCCACTGCTTGCAAGTTTAATGTGCCTAAACTTCAAAATGTAGGCTTTTATAGCCCTTCCAAAAAGGTAAAGTGTTGTATTTCAATATTTTAGAAAAAACATGTATGTCCCATAATTTGGGCATTTTAGTCAATAGGTTGGAAAATAGGTCGACAATATATGAAAAAAGTTAAACCAAAAAAAGTTTCATATTCCTCTTTAGCCCCTAAAGGACCAACACATTTTGGACAAAGATTGTCAAAATCTACTACTTTTTAGGGTAGTAAGAAAAAAGTGAAAAAATCATTTCTTTTCCAAATGTTTTACTAAATTTCTCTAGGAATCAGTGGAAAAAAAATTCAAAAACTTTGACCACATAGATTGAAAGATTATAACATTTGAAGCTAGGAGAAAAAAATTTCAACCTTGCCTGACAAGGCCAACAAACTTTCTCCTTCTAGAATGAGAATTTTACACTACACATGGTTATTTTTTTGACATGGGCATCTTGTATCATGTAAGTTACATACTTGTCAAATATCAAAATTATAAAAGTTTTGTACATGCTACCCAAATTGCATGAGTTGCACAAAAGGTTCAAGGCATTATAACTTTTGATCTAGGCACCCAATTGGAAAAAAAATTAGATTTTCACGAAGGGGGTACATTTTACGCATTGTGTCCAAATTTTATAAACATCCTACCAAAAAAGACTTTGTAGGAACCTACCTGAAATTTCTTGCATACATTGAATGGACACTTGGTCCTTTAAGGATTAAAAAAACTATAGAACATGAGGTGAAACTAAATGAAAATATAAACTAACCTTCTAATATTTTTACAAGAAATTGAGAATTCTTAGTTCCAATAGAGAGAAGATTTTAGTAAAACATTTATTTTTATTTTAAAACTTTCAAAATTGAGTTTGAAAATGATTTAATATTTTTTTCTACCCCATTTTCTACCTTAATTGCTAGCAAAATAAAATTCTTTATAACTTTCACCTCATTATTTAAAATTGAATGGTTCAAATGTTTTTGAGCAAGTACCAATCTATAAAATTCAATATAATTAATCAATATTCTTTTAATGTATTTTAACCTGGGTGATTGCAAGAAACACCTACCAGTTTCATTGCGTTTTGATTTTGGAACACTATAACTTTTGAATTATGAATCCAATTCCAAAACCAAAAATCTATTCCTAGATATCTTTCTTATTATTGTATACCTTGTTTTTTAGATATTTTAAAAAATCATTTTATATTTAAAAGTCAATTTTGTTAATTTGTCACACTTTCACATTTAGGGTTTTTTTTAGAGTACTATTGAGTGGTTTAAATTAGTGATTTTCAGCTGAAATTTCTATGGTATATTAGTTTAGTAGGCACACATGTGTCTACCAAAGGGAATCTAAAAATTCATTATTTTATATCCTCCACGTTCGTGCAAAATAGGCCTCTCTTGCAAGCGCAATTCTAAACAATAGAGATAGTTTTGAACTCATTTTTTTCCTCAAATCTCATCATCAAGAAGTCCTCCCCAATGGACAATTTTTCATTTTGTTGAAAATTATTTTTGCTATTTTCTACTAATTAAAACATCAAATTATGTATTTTCATTGCTTGAATTCTTTGTCCCTAAATATGTTCTAGAAAATACATACTTTGATGTTGATTAAAATGAAACGATTCAAAGCTTTCTATGTGTATATAAATCTAGAAAACCAATTTCAAATTTTTATTTCTGAAAAAGATGATTTTTTCAGATTTGCCCGAACTGCCTAAGTTGAGAAACAAACTACATATTAGGCCATAACTTTTGACTCATATTTTTAAATGCCTTGAAATTTAGTGCACATGAAAGATATTCCTCGGCCACACCTTCTATCAAAATTTGGGCCAAAAACATGGAAATTTCTAGTCACACATACTTGCCCAAAATTTCTATGTTGCCAAAAATACACCTTGGTCCTTCAGGGGTTAAAAAAATTTTAACTATATTTTCATTTTTGAAATTTTAATGATTTCTCATGCTTAAATTTTTTAATAAGTTATAGATGAATCTTCAAATTTATTAAAGAAAACCTTTCATATTTTTTATTTTTTGTAATTAAATAAAATCTACAATATTTAAATTTTTCTATAAGTTTATAAATGAATTTGTGCTTTCAATAACTCTTCTAACTTTCATTAGATGCTCCTAAAAACTTGTGGCATTTTTTTAGTGGCAACTTATAGAGTTTTAGGCAATGGGAGCAAAGGACCAACAACAAGTAACTATGCAAAGTTTTGGATTATGCAACCAAGTTTATTTGCCTTTAGTACATGCTAACCACTTTTGAAGCCACACCAATACTATGAACGTTTTATCACAACATGGTTGCTTCTAATAGTGAGGTGACTATTCAAGGCCCAAATGTGTATGATATAATAGACAAAAATGGCTCCAAATAGTTGCGATGCTTTTAGTCCTAGTGCCTCAAAATTCCAAGGTAGTCATGGCTTTGGTTATGATGTTTTTGTGGTAGGGCCCAAAGTTTCTACTCCTTAATATCATATACCTTATAAGTGGACTCTATATTCATTGATATAGAAAAAATATTTTTTCGTACAAAAAAAATCATGTGTCAATGATCAATAGAGAAGGATATGACCAATGCATTTTAGATTCATAGTTGTAACTCTTGTACACATTGTGTCACTTTTAGGTCAATTGCTATTTTTGTAGGCATTTCTATGTCATTGGTTTTTAGGCCATAATTAACCCCTAAAGGACTGACTTTGTCTTTTGTGCAACATAACTTTTTTGGGCAAGTACATGTGAGTGGAGATTTGACTTATTTAGGCTGAAATTTTTTACAAGGTGTAGACAAGGAATATCTATTGTGAATGCTAAATTTCATTTCATTTGAGTATATAAGTGAAAAGTTATGATGCAAAATGTTGTTTGTTTCTCAACTTGGGTAGCCCAAGAAAATCTGGAAAAATCTCTTTTTTCATAAAGAAAATTTGAAATTGGTTTTCTAGATTTATATATGTATAGAAAGCTTTGAATCATTCCATTTTGATCAATGAGATAAAAGTTATGAGGAGTTTTGGTTTGCAGGTAATTCTAGATTCTCTACTCTAAATAAACTTTGAAGTCCTTTAAATAACTGAATTATTAATATATTTTGAAAAAAATAAAATCATACGATGTAGATTATTTATTAAAACATTACAATCATTGGGATTGGCATTTTTCAATTCCATAACTGAATTCTTAATAATTTCGTATTTGAATTATTTTCTACTTCTTTCTTCTTACTATTTTTTCCTAAATGTTTTATAATTCCAAATGATCTAAAATCTTTTAAGCATGTAGCCAACTTGCCTTGAAGAATGAATCCATAGAAGCACCACCATTTGGGACATTTTTTCATACAAATGTAACCTTGTGAAGTACAACTGCCTCGTTTTTAGCAAGGCCAAAAAAAGGATTTTTGTCACTTCAAATGCTAATATCTTGCAATCCACACAGTGGAAATTTTTGACATTTTTTCCACATATTCTTAAATCAGCACACAAAAAGATCCTATGGATATATGTGCCCAAAAAAAATCTAAATTTTTTTACTTGCACTAGAAGTGGCAATTTTGTAGTGGTTTTGGTAAATATATAGTCAAAGAACTTTAGGGGTTAAGCCATTAAGCAATGATGCTAGCATGTGAGCACATAGATGTGAGCCTACAAGCCTTGAACCTAGTTTTATGTATGTATCTACAATCATTTGTAGATGTTTATAACATATATACCTATAACATAGACACCTATAACTATAGAAGTTGTCTATAATTAGACTCCTAAGCTCATGGGCTCAAAGATTCTATGCTCATATGCTAGCACTCCCCCATCATTAAGTTGAACATTCTTTGTTAGGTTGTGTACAAAAGCCAAACATTAGCTTTTATTGTTCACTTATGTAAAGATTATTCCCTCCTTTTCTCACAACTTTCTTCTAATTCACACTTGGCTAATGTACACTATTGAGGAAATCCATCATACTATAAGATGTCATCTTCATGCTTGGCAAAGATCCTATAGACCAAAGATCCCTGATCTTTACTTCAAGACACTCATAAATCATAAATCACAAATCCAAGAGAAATTAAAGGATCATGTAGGGTTTAGGGTTTGACTAGAATATGAATCAACTCTCTCAAAGTCATTTCCTAACTGTTTATGAATTATCATGATACAAATAATTGAATAAGTTCTAATGATTTATTATAATTTTCTAAAATTGATCCTACAGTCTTTACTTTGAAATCTTCAGAATTATTTTCTTATTTTCTTATGTTATATATTAATAAAAATTCACGTCCTCATTTTTTAAATATTAGATAAATTGTTGGATTTTCATAAGAGGGCCTAATACTATGGTACCTCCCATCATGTGGTATTCTTTACATACAACATCTTAACAAACAAGTAGAAAAAGTCAAAAATGCAATCTCGGGATTGATCTACTCTCCAATAAGAAGGTCGGCAAAGCCTCTACAATAAGTGAATAGGGAAATTGACTAAGCCTAGTACTAAAGGGTGGTAGTTATGATCAAAGAACAAAGGGCCATTTCAATGGCAATTGAAGGGGAAGCTATAACTTAACACTTTAATTCTTCTGAGAAGAGATGTTGGTCCCAACAAATATCTTTGTTTTTACTTATCTCATTTTTGTAATCCTTTAAATATGGGTGCAATATATGAACAATTTAGAAGTGTGGGCTTGGAATGGAAGAATGGAAACCTGTGTAGGCTAGTGTTGGTCTAGTGGGAAAAAAAATTAAGAGAAATAAAGTTTTAAAAATTCCTCTTTATTTCTTTCAATTAAATCTAAAATATTTTTTCTTTATTTCTTGTAATTTTCAATAACCTTCATCTTCAACAAAAGAACCAAATATTCAAAGCATTGAAAGTGTGTGTGTGTGTGTGTGTGTGTGTGTGTGTGTGTGGTTCTAATATGTCAGAAATTGCCATCAATAAGTCAATGTGAATATAAAAGATTTTAAAGATAAAACTAATTGAGAGTTGAATAATATTTAAACTTGAGTTGAATTATATTGGCCTAATTATATCATCTCAGTTGCATAGACTCAAATGACAACCAAACTCCATTGCTAAATAATAACTCATTTACACTAAGATGCTCATATATGTATTATCATTCTCAATTGCACAAATACTACTCCACCTATTGATTATAAAAGCAAGCACTAACTCATATACATTGAAGAACCTCAACAAGGTCTGAACTTTTTCAATCAAAGCTTTGAAAATGAGAGGCATCTCAAATTTGGTCTCTTCACCACTTGATTGACTTGAGGTGAAAGTATAGTAATGTCTATAGGACTGAGAAAGCACAAGCTAATACTATCTAAACTATTTCAAACTACCATATTTATGCTCCCCACAAATCAAAATAAATCCAAAACAAATGCATGTTATTAATATTATTGATTTAGTATTCATGAATTGAATTATTGAAATCACTCCACCAATTCAACTAGTTGATCATGGAAAACAAACACCAACCATATATAGTAGAATTTCTATAATGCTTTCAAAATGAGAGGCATCCCAAAATTGGGTTTGAGCACCATATTGAAAATTGGGTGATGTCGGTAGTTTGGTGAAACTACAAGTTGAAACTGTCGCAACACCATAGCCAACATGATCTTGACTTCCATGAGGGCAAAATTGTTGCCGATACAAGACTTTGGACCTAGGCCAAATGGGAGAAATGCATGTGGATGTGAACATGCCCTGGAGACACCATTGTTGAACCTCTTAGGATTGAAGTCTGCAACATCATCTCCCCAATACTCCCTATCGTGGTGGATTGCAATGGATGCTACTTCAATTGTCATGCCCTTTGGGATGAATAGTCCCTTCAATTGGAGATCTTTTGTTGTTTCTCTCGCCATTGCTGGTACCGGTGAAAAGATTCGCAATGTTTCGTTTATGATCATTCCCACCTGGCACAATCAAATACAAGAATCAACAAAACCCAAGATATTCTCATATTCACAAAAATGAGAAAGGCTATGCACATGGTCATTTTTAGATCTAACAACAAGAAGTTCGACTAAGTTGAGAGATTTGTAATGGTCATTGAATACATACAACAAATTCGATCTAGGTAGAATGATTGGAGTTTTTGTTATTACTTTGTTTAATGAATGTGGAAAATTTGAATAAACATAGCTCAACATGAATAATATGTTTGAATTGTCAAAATCAATGAAATTGTCATTTTCATGAACATTCCTTGACTACCATGTGCACAATTCATTCAATATAAGATGGACTATATAAAGCAACAAAGGACATGATTATCTAGCATCACTCCCAAGGTAGTATTAGTTGTGTCAATTCGAAAGGTGTTAACTTGAAAATTCGTTGCAATAACTTGTAAATTAGTTGTAGTAGCTATCGACTTTGTTCCATTACTGTGCATAATGCCAAAGCAAATGTGATTTATGATTACAATCAAGGTTTGATCCTTCCAATTTTCAATTTCTAATTACTTTGTAAAATTGAACTATGGGTCTTGAAGATTATATTTTACACATTCTATACTAAAAAATTTAGTTGTTTCTACGTATGCTAAAGGGTCATAACCCTCCAAGGAGTCCAAGGTGTTTCAAAACAAATTTTAGCATTGCTATTTAATGTATATATAAGTTTGTACATTTGAATCTCATTTGTTTTCTATCTTCTTCATCACAACCTTTAATGGATTGTGCATTTGATAAAGAATTGTTGACATTATGGGTGTCATGGACATCTTTTAGTTTTAGACATTACCTTTAGGGTAATGTGCTAACCTTTAGAATTATTTGACCTTTAGCATTAGAAGTGATATTTTATAACAACCATGAATGGAGTCTAACCTATGAATGTTGATAAGACATTTTGTCATGTCAATTACTTTCTATATTCCTTGTCATGGACATTAGGCCTAGATTTATTCCTTGAGTTGTATTTCTACATATTGATAATAATTATGCCATCCTTAATGATAGGTATTCATATTCCTCTCCTCAATCACTAACTTTGCCACATTAGCATAGTAAAGCATTGAAAACAATGGTTTCAAATGTTGTTAGATATAACAAAACTCCTACCTAAAAGATTAACATTGTGGGTTCTAATACTACCCTCAATCATTGACTTAGTTTTTGCTACATTGTCCTACTTCAACATTCTATAGTATAGTTCATGGTCTCAAATGTGGCTAAATATATCAAAATTCACCCAAAATATTAAAAATCGCTACAATAGAGGTGACTACTATAGTGTTTGAATTCAAAGTTATAGCATAATTAGCAAGGAATTCAACACCAAAAGCCGTGAAAGAAATCACAAAATGGACAAGTAGGGAAGAGAGTTACCACTTTAAGCCGACCAAGTGCACTAGCATTGCACTCCCCTCCATCACCAAGAACCTCCAAGACTTCTTGGCGGGCGCGATCTTGCCACTGGGGATGATTGGCCAACAACAACATGGAAAACATAGTTGTGTTGGCTACAGTGTCATTGCCTGCGAAGTAGAAGAGCTTGCAATTGTTGAACACTGATGCCATGTTGAATGCTTGTATTTTCTCATCCCATCCATCCATTGCTGCAGTTAGCATGCGCCCAAGTAGATCTTCCCCATAAGAGCTCGCTTTCCCTGTAAGTATAGCATCTCTTCGTCCATCCAAGGCTTCATGTAAGAGTGCATTGATCTTAGCCCCGCACTTGTCCATGTACTTGTTTGCTTTTGTTGGAATTTTCCTACTCCATAGTGAATACATGAAAATGCAAAATTCATGACATTCTTCAATATAAAGGCTTAAATGCATTTCGTACAATATTGCAAGATTGAGAATGTTCAATTCAACAAGTTTCATTGAGTTTAGATGATAAAAAAAGTTTGGAATGCAAAAGGATGCAAGGGGATTATTACCTCAAAGTTCAAGAATGTTAAGGTGGTGAAAAATCAATGATGAGATAAGATAAATCAAAGCATTGCACCTAATATTGTATGTAACATGAGGAATCTAAATTCAAATTAGGTGTTCATTAGAGAATGTTGTTTAATACTAGGACATTAAAACTAGAGCAATTCAAGGTTTTTAAAATCTATTAATTGAAGTTAGGTTTTGAATAGCTGTTTGCAAAGGATAGTCAAATGCTATTCCTAGACTTCACTAGCAAGTAGCCTTAATTTGTTTATGTTTGATAAAAAGACAATCTTACAAATCATGATTGTTAGTGACATTTGCTAGGTTACTTATCAGTAATTACATCTTAAATTGAGTAAGTTGGTGTGGCAGATTTTCAAAGGTTGCAAGCATAATGATTATAACTCATGAATTTAACCTTTCTTGCTCACACTTACAGATTAGAAGATTTCCTATTATAAATTCTTATTTAGAAGATATGTAATTAGATTTCTTGATTGCCTTTACTTAATCCAAAACAAAGTTAATTATTATAATTGACTTTACCTATAGTTTGGAATGATCCAAGCCAAAGGATTATGCAAATTTATCATGACTTGCTTTGCAATCTTTGTTTGGAGTTCATAGATTTTCTCCCCCTTGTCACAATCACCACCAAACGCTGTCATCGATATGATTCTTATTGAAATTTTATGAATGTCAGGCTCCACATTAATTTCCGCTGAGCCACCACCTTCAATGACCATCTTTTCCCACTTTTGTATTCCTGTTGTTGTTGCTTCTACCATCACCTCTACCATGCCCTACAAGTGGCCACCACCATATCAATAAGACTCTTATACTACCAATACATAAATCATGTCAAATTGACCCCATTGTGTCCAAACTAAGAATAGATATTTGAATTTGGAATTTATGGTTGCTACTTATTAAAAGTTCCAAAATCTAGTGGGAGAAATTTTAGGAAAGAAGAGATTTGGATGATGTGATTTGAAGTTTCTACAAGAAATTTAGCACTTTAGAACTAAAAATTGTACAAGACTAGGTTTAGAAACAAGTTCTAAATTCTTGGTTGAAATTGTGAATTGTGACAATCCCTCTTGTGATCTTGTCACTATTAAAAAAACAATGGTACAAGGTTCTCTTCTCTATTGATGTATTTTACTACCTTCCTAAATGAATGATTTCAACACTATCCTATAGATATAAAAGTAATCACTTCTAACAATTTATTCATTTATATGATAAATCAAACACATATTAAAATGCATCCTTCCCAAGTGTAAGAGAAAAGATTCAAAGTCTTGGTTGGACTTAATATGGTTACCTTACCATCTAAATATAGAAAGCATCCAAAGAAATCCCATGCTCTTATTCTTCCATTTTTAACAGTTAGGAAAGAAGAGATGGAACTCAATCCATGTTCAAAAAACATTTTTGAACCCAAGATGATCTAAGTTAGGCAAGCCTATTACCACCCGGATTTGGAATCTGACTATCTTAGGGCCAACTTCAAGAGGGTGACATATTTTTTTAGAGGTATAAACATGTTTCACAATTCAAACCCAAGGGGAATTATAATTTTCTAATTCAAAGTAATTTCTATGAATTTTAAAGTTTTATGTCCTAAATTTCAAAACCACAAATAGACTAGACTCATAAATGTCCTATACACAAGCTATAACTGACATCCATATATCTATTAACACTTGAATACTCACCAATGAAGGCTTGACACATCAACCCATTTTGCCACTAATGTAGTGAAATTGTTAGAAAATGGACAAATTTAGATGAGTTTTGTGGTGAAAATGGGGCCAAATGTAGGATGGCGGGTATAGGAAGTTGGCAATTATGGGTTGGTTTACCTTATTGACAGAATTTCCAATGAAGAAACATCATAGAATTTCCCATTTATGTCATTTACCCAAAATATTTTTGTTACAATAAAACTCATATTACACACACCAAAGCAAATTCAAACCAATACAACTAAACTCATGTGCATGTATAGCAAATGCAAAAAATCAAAAATAATACATCAATGGTTTTGAGAAATGAGTTGTTGAATTGATTAAATCCCAAAAGATCAAAGGATTATAGGTTTGAACATAGACAATTCAATTATTCATGCTATGAAAAATATACTTCAATTGAGGCCTTATTTTATATTGCTAGAATTAATGAAGTGCATTATACATGTCCATGAAATAAATTTAATAAATGGAACCAAGAAGAAATAAAAATTTACAAATGACTACTTAAATAAACTTGAAAACACATGAGACCAAAATTGGACATCTTGGTCTTGAAGCCTTAAAAGGCCCTTGGGGTCCCTCTATACAACCTATATTTAGCTTTATAATTCTTCAATTGTGGTTTAATATATGAGTTATGATACACTTTTATTTATGCACTATCATGATTATTAGGTTACCTTGTACTGCAAAGTATTTGATCAATGTTTTCTTGATCAAATACTACCAAATGCATAATATACTATACAGTTGTTTAAGATATGAATTATGATACACTTTTATTTACGTACTATCATGATCAGTAGTTTACCTTGTACTGAAAAGTATTTGATCAATGTTTTCTTGATCAAATACCACCAAATGCATAATATACTATACGACTACAAAGGGCTTTCACATCCTTGTAGGGTTAAAGGTTAAGGGGCCAATTGTTGATGGATTTAGAGTGTAGTAAATTATACCTTGAGTGCATCTTGATGAAAGAAGGGAGTGAGGGTTCGTCTCTCTATAGACCATTTCTCCCCAACTAGACTAGACAATCCTTCGCCCATCACTTGCTTGACGATCATGTTTTCGAAGGGTAATCTCTTCAAGGATTTGTGATTGTTCACAAACACCTCTTTTGCAATCTCCGGATCCCGCACAACAATTCGCGTGTTGGTAGCCCATTGATAAACAAAATTCTTCCCTAAAGAAATCAAGTATCAGAAGCTTTGGCATTGTCCTTGACACAAAGCACTATATAGAGTGAATTGCCGTGGTTTTAATTGTCAGTTAGTTAGATCAAGCATCTTAGCAATAGATGCTCCTTGACATTGTCACACCAAAAGTGCTCAAAAGGATGATCATGCACAATTCAAACTTAGTTTTTTTCTCGAAAAAACAAATTGTCAAATTAAATAACTACACCTATTGGCAATCCCTACACAAAAGTGATCCCTAGAAACAATTCCCTATGTAGTATATGGATCTAAAATGAAAATCTGCATTTCAATTTTAGGAGACCTACAATCACTACTTTAAAGATTCAAAGTTTCTTCATCCGGTGTCCAAACTGAACATGCTAAGATGCATTCGAACCCTCTTTCAAATGTCAAAACGACTGAAGCCAAGAATGAAGGCAATCTAAAGCTCAATTCGATGCTTCTAAGTGAACATACAACATATGAGAAACTGGCATACCATATTGGGGGCATTCAAAGCAAGCTGAGGCACAACAGTGGACGAGAAATTGGAAACCCTCATCTCATTTTGATGTTTCTAGGGTGCACATACCACAGAATAAGAGAAACCTGCATGCTTACCGTATTTGGGACAGAACAAACCATACTGCGGCATGACAGTGGGCGAAAAATCAGCGTAACTGCCGAGTGGCAGAACTTCAGGAAACGACTCCGCAAACTTCCGCATGTCGTCGAGGTTTCCGACAAGGAATCGGAACGGCGCCCCTTTCATTCCTTGCTGCGCCATCACACGACGCAAGCGCAGTGGCTCCCAAACTCCAATCCATAGCAATTTCAAAACCGTGTACACAAGCACTGTTGCCACCACCACAGCCACGGCTGTCCATACTTCCACCAGCCCCGCCATGGCCGGAAGGACTATCAATATTCCCGGGGGGGCTAGATTGCTAGCAGAATCTCTTGAAGTGCTTCCACCACACTCAGGTAGAGAATCTAACAAGTTCTGCACATCATGCACAAATCTACTTTAGTGTACTCACTGGAATCACAGCTCAATTCTCTGCAATTGGACCACAGTTTCATTACATTTGAATGTGACCCATCAATTGATTTTGAAATTGAAACCATTCTTGGAACTCAAACTGGAGACTGAGAAAATCATACTCCCTCATAAACCTTAAGATCGTAACCACAACAAACTGAAGATGGAGACTGCAATGACCCGTTCCAAACTGCTGAAGATATGCACTGAATTTATTCATGGAAGCTCTTTGGTGTGGAAAACACAGCGACTCCCCTGCAGCGCACTAATTTTTTTTGTCCCCCATCCCGAATCCCAGTTGCTTAAAATCACCAAATTAACATTCTTGAGTGCAAGTTTTAACAGCAGTCCCAACTGAGAGTTACTTGCAGAAAATTCATACCAAATCATAAGACCACAGCAACGAGCCTGAGGAGGAGAATCCGTAAGACCACAGCAAGTAACGTAGTTGTGTTGGAAATCAAAGTATTTTACCGCTTCAGTTTCTCTTCGCGCTATGGAATGGATTGCCAGCAACTTTGGAGTAACTTACGCGTGAGAGGAGACGGGCCAGTGTGGATTTGAGATCAAAAACGGGCTTCGATTTCTAGTGTGCAAGCTTGCGTCAGTCAAGGTTTGCTTTCAGAAATATTGTTTTCATTTTCCTTGCGTAAGAGGCTTGTGGTAAAGATACCCCAGAATTGTCACTTTTACTGTTGGGCAATACATTTTTTTATTGTCTCTACCCTTCCAGAATGAGACCGGAAGTCTAAAGTAGTAATAAAGTCTGATTTCAAATTTTCTCATCCATAGATTTCCATTCATCAGTCAATGATGTACAGCGGTGTACAGCGGTGAGTATTCATACTATATTTCTCAACTATTCATGAGTGACTCATTTGTCATCCACCAACATCATTGTAAGGATAATATCCCATAAGAAAGCTCCTTATCTCCACGATGGCAAGATCGAGCCAAGATTTTGGATGTACCATTTTCATCATTTGGAATATTTATAGTTTGTAGTTTCTTGCAATGTTTAAAAAATGCATTCTAAGAGGATCTAGAATCCTCTTTTTACCACCAAGAAGACCCCATTTTTTCCTTACCGAAATTATTAATAAGAATCATGCTCATTTTACATGGGTATTGGTTCAATTTGTTTACTTTCATGCTGGTGTAAAACGTAGATGATTGTACAACTTAATTCTTTTTGTAAAAAAACAACAATTTCTGAACTCGTTTTTGCATAGATTCATAATTCCATATTCTAGCATATTATTAACTTGTTAGACATTAAAATCTCACAATTAGTTGGTCTTTTCACTTCAAAAAGTTTAGAGTATATTTTTCAACAAGATTTTCAATTTTCAATTAATTTAAACCTATAGTACTAGACTTTGGCATACAATTTTATTCAAAACTTAACATTCATGGTAGTGTTAATTACTATCAAATCTACCACATTCTCTTATTTTCACAATCTTCTAAAGTATCATTTCATATTCTTACTAATTCCCATTCACACAATTTATTATTTATATTTATTTTCATAGTCATAATACTTCATATTTCTATGATGTTTTAGAATACATCATTTTCTAATATAGAGATCAAAGGCAATATCCCTAATGACGAACTTTTCCAATAGAAAAGTATTTCATAGGCAATACCCCTCATGGTCCATTCCATTATAGAGAAGTATTCTTTAGGCAGTACCCCTCACAAACCACTCCATTGTACAAAAGTTTTCCTAGGCAATACCCTTCATGCCACACTTCCTAGTAGAAAAGTATTTATTGCTCCTTATTGAAAGTATTTGATAGTTTATAAAAGTCAAACCTTCTTAGAAGCTTAGGTGTATTTGCTTTGTATCTCAATTGACTTTTAAGAATATATTTTATGTAACTACGTAAACATTCACTAAATAACTCTTCTAGATTATATGTGCAATTACAATATCTTTGGGGTTACTTGGTATTATTGTATACATTCCAAATCTAAAAGTTTTGAGAACTTCCATGTTAAAGAATCATGGAAGATATAATCATTAGGAAAAGTTTGAAGTCTGAAGAAGGCCATTAGTTCCCAAACAACGGGGAACGATGGCCGGGTAAACGGAAAAAAAAAAAGAATAATTTAGAATATTTTTTAAAATTATTATTATTATTATTATTATTAAAATTCAGCAAACTTCAGGGCTTGAAGGGCCTATAAGGTAGTCTGCTCATGAACCGTGCGTTTAAGGACTGGTCGGCCTTTTCGATAGTTCTTAGATGCACTAAAATATTTTTCCTTATTTTTCACTTGAAGCAAAACTGATGTAGAATCTAACCCAAGTGGTTTCATATTTTTTGGAGCATTTTTGAATTACTTATGAATTTCTAAAGAATTCTGCCATAGGTATCTATTTCTTGATCGTAGGCCTTACAAAACCCACACATGTGTAGTCTGAAAAAAGATATGGCTTCACCAGAAACAAACACTACAACATGTAGAAAGTAATAGACAAGGTTCCAAAATGCGACCTTTACTAAAGTAAACTCCTAAAGGGCCAAGGCCTATTTTTTTGACTAAAATCACTTGAAATTGCCATTTTTGTTGTGATCTTTCAAGAAAGAAAAAAAATTAAAATTAAAAAATCCAACCGTAGGATCTTGTACTATACTTGTATGAGATCATGTGGTAAAAATTTTATCAAGTTTGACTATATAGATTGAAAAGTATTAGCATTCAAAGTTGTGGGGGAAAAGTTTTTTTGAATACATGTAAACATTTCAGAAATGAACCCACCTTGGCTCTTATTCCATCCACTAGCAAAGTATGAAGGAACATTTGACAAAATTTAAACCGCTCTGAAATCATTGACAAAACATTCAATGTTTTACACATATCCATTCTACAACTTGTTAATGTCCATTTCAAAACTTGGCTAGGGATAGTCTTTAGAAGATGCGTGGAATTAGAGCAAACTATCATAGGAACACTTTTTAAAATAAATTAAAACTTGAATGGAATTTTTTCTTTTATTGAAATAAATTCGAAATTACAAAAGTCAGAAAACTACCAGGAATCTGATGTGCCACATCAAACTATGATTATTTTATTATTTATTATTGTTCATTATTCATTTTTTCATTTAAAAATTAATTATTTATTTAATATTTTGTCTAGCAACCAGAGGTTCACAGCTAGGGGAACTAGCCCTTAGACAACCTTCATTAGAACTCAAATTTTTCTAATGGATTGAGATTTCTTTCATGTAAAGAAGACTTTTCAATTAGATCACACTTTGAGTTGAATTCCAATTTTACACCTTGAATTCAAACCTTTGCACATGTAAAATATTTTCACAAAGTTGTAGAAATGTGTACTTTACTCTTAAAGTCCCAAGGTCATTTTTCCATCAAAAAACACTTGAAACTACCATTTTCAATGCAAAGAGCAAAAATTTTAAACATTTGTTTCTTTTGCATATCCAAACAAAAGATCTTGTACTAGAATAGTATGAGAATATGTGGAAGAAATTTTATGAAATTCAATTGTATGGTGATTATAGGTATAAGCATTTCAAGTGAAGAAAGTGAGTTTTCTTGCAACTAGCATGATTAGATTATAAGGCTTTGAATCCTCTCAACTACAAATTTTGAATTGTAAATGTTTTCTGTTGAAGAATTGAATTGCAAGTTTGTGAAAAAAATTCAAAAAAGAATCTTAGATTTTCATTCTTTAAAAAATTGTTAAATTGAGGTAGGTACCATATGGAAGGAAAAATTATCTTGGTAGTAGCTCTATGATGGAATTGAAATACACTAATTTCTATGGTGAGATTGTTTTAGCAAGCAATCTAAACTATGTTAAACTCCTCTTTGAAAATTGTCAAAATTGAGTTAAAAAACACATCCAATATATTGTTTTATCAAGAATTTGTATTGATTTCCTACAAAATAAGATGCTCTCTAATTTTTACATTGCATATCCAAATGGAATGAATCAAACCTTTCTACAAACTAAGACAAAAATATACCTTTATAGTTATTTATTTATTTATTTTTGGTTGGCTACCCCTAACTATTTCTTGGTTTGGATGCCATAACATTTTTCCCTTGGCACGGGTTGAAATAAAAAAATAGAACTCTAGAAAGCTAATCAATTTTTTTTTAGCTTGATAAAAAAATTCAATTAATATGACAACAATTGAGATCATAAGAATGTGCCTAAACCTTCCACAACCTTCTTACAAGATTGTTGGGACTTTGGGGGGTAAATCTAGTTCTTTACTGGGAAAGATGGATTTGAATACTATCTTCAAGAAAAAAGTCTAGAACCTTTTTTAGAAATACTTTACTCTATATCTAAACATCCAAAATTTGCACCTATTTTGCCATACAATCAATGCACTTGGCCAAGTGCAAGAATAACAAATTGTGTGCAAGAACTTTCAACATTCACCACAAGTAAAAAAATTGTAACAATGAATGCACCCCATATGAAGGCATTCAAATCTTTGAATGAGAAAACCTGATGCAATGCATAATGTGGGGAAGAACCAATAAATTATTAAATGTCTAATTATTCTTGAGGGTGAAAATCTTCAAGGATTGATGATTTCTTCACAATATAAAGATCTTGACTCATATGGATCACAATCTTTGAAACTTTTGTGGATCTCATAAAACATTGCACAAAAATGAATACTCCCTCCATCCCAAAATGATCTTCTGGTTGGACAAAACATTTGAGATTTCTATTGAAAATAACATTATTTCAACCCATTTTGAGTTGTAAGTAGTATTCAATGCACTCCTATTGTCCTAAAACTTTAGGTTTGGAGCCCTTTTTAGAGCCCAATATTAAGATTATTGCAATAAAATGAAGGGGAACCCAAAGATCATTATGGGACACATGAGTTATTTCCTTAGTACTAGTCAATAGAATATATTTTCTTGCATGAGCCCCGAAGACACCCAACTACCATTGTTGAATAATGTTATGGGAGAACCATTAATTTTTCCTCTCTCTAATATTTTTGGAAACTAATTTTTTGATGTCAATCTTCAAAAACCCACCTAAAATTTCAATCTACGCAACTTCCTATTGGCACAATAACTTAGCAAATAGAAATCACAATCAACCCTTTCTTTTGCACTATAGGATCAGATTGCACCATTTCAAAATAAATATTTACTTTTTGCCCAATAAAAATAGTCTTTTTTCACAAAAAAAATTCCATTTCTATTTCAAATGTGGATGAAGCTGCCAAATTTGGATGAAAAAGTGCATGAATATATTAATTGAAAAAATATTTTTTGGTCCAAAAGATGGATGAATGTAGAAATACATTGCTTCACCAAATTTTAAGTGGTCCCCATCCCCAGAAGTAATAAAAATCATAGTTTCATTGGTGTGTTGTAGTAAGGTAGTCTGCTCAAAAACCGTGCGTTTAAGGGCTGGTCGGCCTTTTCGATGGTTCTTCGATTCACGAAATTATTTTTCCTTATTTTTCACTCGAAGAAAAATTGATGTGAAATCTAACCCAAGTGGTTTCATATTTTTCGGAGCAGTTTTGAATTACTTATGAATTTTAAAAAAATTCTGCCATAGGTATCTATTTTTTGATCGTAGGCCTTACAAAACCCACACATGTGTCGTCTGAAAAAAGATATTGCTTCACCAAAAACAAGCACAACAGCATGTAGAAAGTAATAGACAGGGTTCCAATATGCGACCTTTACTAAACTAAACTCCTAAAGGATCAAGGCCTATTTTTTGACAAAAATCACTCGAAATTGCCATTTCTGCTGTGTTCTTTAAGAAAGAAAAAAAAATTCAAAAATTCAAAATCCAACCGTAGGATCTTGTACTATATTTGTATGAGATCATGTGGTAAAATTTTTATCAAGTTTGACCGTACAGATTGAAATATATTAGCATTCAAAGTTGGGGGAGAAAAGTTTTTTGAACACAGGTAAACATTTCAGAAATGGACTCACCTTGGCTCTTATTCCATCCACTAGCAAAGTATAAAGGAACGTTTAACAAATTTTAAACCACTCTGACACATTTACAAAACATTCAATGCTTTACACATTTGCATTTTACAACTTGTTAATGTCTATTTCAGAACCTGGCTAGGGACAGTCTTTAGAAGATGCGCGGATTTAGAGCAGACTACCATACCTTAGTACAGAGTATAAGTTTGAACAAAAGCACTATTGTCTGCCTACTCCATTTCCAGATAACAATGTTTGTATTGTACTGTACAGTGCCAACAAGGATCTCATTATCAAACTTCATGGTAGCATAACTTGCAGTGATGAAGCTATTTACATCCAGATATACAGTGAATATGTGTGAAACATCATTTTCCCATTCAATTTCGTATACATTTATTTAAGTGTGGCAGACAGTATCAACCTTCATTGAAATTACTTTGTGTGAATTTTATCACATACATACATTCAAAAGTTTTGCAATAGTGTACATGAGGATTTCTTTTTTAGTATTGAAAAGTTACAACAAGTTCAAATTCATATTTTTCAATTTTCGGCACTCTTAGCTATTAACTTTTTTGGTTTTTGTCTCCCACAAGTTTGGTTTGTTTTTGTTTGTTGCAACTTCTCTTGTTGATGTATTTTTGATTGCTATATCTTGTCTTTTCAAATTAATAATGATAATTAATGAAAATCTCTTATAATATTACACTTAGAAATGCTTCTATTCAAAAAAATTTACAATTTTTAAAAATATTCCAAAAAAAGGGCAATTAAGAAAGGAACTGTTTTTTTGGCGATATTGAAAATATTTCACTTATAGTATTTCAAAACTTCAAACATTTCAAGAAATACCCAAATCTGAACCTCATGGAGGGTCTAATTCTATTTTATTCCCCAATTCACTCCTAAGCAAAAAAAATCACCCCAAGTCTGAAAAAATCCACATTCCACATTTTAAGTTGTGGCAATCCAAATTCTAAAATGTCCAAAGCTGGTAGCACTTCCATGTGTAGAGTTGGATCAATAATCTTACAAACTGCCTATTGTGTCATTGAATTAATGTGTACTGTACTTTACAATTAGTACATTGGGCTTGTTCAACGCTACTTTCCGAAAACAAAATAATTCATTTGACAATGCCATGTTAAGTTGTTCACTAGCCAACCATTCAGTGCTGGCTACATTGACATCTTCTTCTCTCATATAAGTTAGTCGTACATTACCATACAAATACCATAGCCCAACAGCAATTAGGTCACTTGAATAGGTGCCAACCAGGGACAATAGTTTCGTGGCCATTAAAAGATTGCCACCTCAAACTTCCATTTGAAAATTTGTCAAAATTCCATGACATTCTTAACTCTGGAAAGGCATGAAAGGCCTTTGTGGCCATATAGTACATTAAGAATTCGGTGACCAAATATTTTTGAATAAAAAGTGAATTTAATGATCATGATAATATGTACATAACTATCTCCTGTAATGACAGCTCCCTCCATGCAGTGGCCCCCTCCCTTTTTGGAAAAATAAGAGCCCTTGATGTAAAGTGGGAAAAAAATCCTGCCACCCCCTTTGCTGTTGATTTAATTTTTTTGTTGTCCAAATGATCTCAGCTGTTAATCTTGACCAAATAATCTCAGCCGTCAAGTTGATTAGGTCGGATACGGAAGACATATACCAATACCGAATACAAGTACAGAATACAGATACGGATACAGTAATACGGGAATATATCCCATATCGATTGCATGTGAAGTTCCAATCTGAAATTACAAATAGGGGCCGTTGTCAGGTCAGGGGTCAGGTCTGGGGTCAGGTCTGGTTTCGGGATAGTTTTTGGGTCCTGATTTGGGAACATGTTAGGATTCGGGATTGTGAATTTAAAATAAATTTTATCCTATTACTAGATGCCATGTGTACAACAAGTATATTTACATTGGGGATCGATGGAAATTTTATCTGTGTGTCACTATCCACTCAGAAGACAGCCTACTCTCCACAATTTTAATATTAAGCCACAATTGAAGAGTTACAAGGCTAAATACAAGTCATATAGAGGGACCCCAAGGATCTTCAAGGGGTAATCCTTTGTTGAACAATGCATGTGACATTGTAGAGAATCAATGTATCAAGGAGAGAATGCGATGAAGTGGTTTAATCCCCAAATGCCCAATGAACCCTTTTATGCTTGTTATTCAACTTCAAGGGCTATGGATACCAAAAAAAATTGCTTTGGGATTTTTTCCCCTCCATATTTCTCTTGTATAGTTTGTGAAGTTATCTTTCTATAGTTCAAAAAAACTTGTGATTTGAATAGAAACTTTGTCTCAGGTGATTTTCCAAAGTCAAACACTCTTAGAAATGTTCATCATAGATTGTCTTGAAAGAAAAACCTAGACAATCAAAGGCCATCCCAAGAAAAAAATTCCATGGGTAGGAAAGTCATCAAGGGGCTAATTGGTTGGAGCATATAATGAATAGGCAAAGTCAAGCAAAATGTTTGTTTTCCAATGTACCTCACTTGATTGCACGGCTCTAAAATAATCTTCAGTTGCTCCAATCCTAGCTTGTGAAAATTCATACATGCAAGTTTTGAACTATTCATAATTGCATTTGGTTTAAAATGGAAAATTCTTCTTTTAAGAAAATTTTAGATATGGATCCCTAAAGTCATTCGACCCTAAAAAAATTGCAATTTTTTTCAAAAATTAAACTAGACTGAAGATATATCAAAATCTATATAGTCAAAGCCTTGTAAAATTAGATGATAGACTAATTTGATAGTGATTTACAAGATCCTCTGGTTAGGTTTTCAAAATACTCTTATAATTTTTTTTAATTATTCATTCATTTAAAAAATGGTAGCCTAGAGGGGATTTTGGAATTGGCCCCCACTTGGACATTTAGGGGGGAGATAGTTTAAGGTTTGTGGTTCATACAAGAGATAATTTGTTTATACCAACCTTTATTCTTTTTTTATGAGTCCTATTGAAACCAATGCAAGGATATTTTTTCACGGTTTTTGGTCATTTGCATGTAAATAAAATAAAGTGTAGTAGCATTCTTTGAATTATTCTAGTGATGACCTTTAGGTAGGAATTCCTTTAGCTCTTTGGTGATATATATTTTTAAACTGATGAATATTCGGTTTGCTAGGTGTGAAGAGTCACTTAGACATGACTTGGCCATGGAGTTATGAGGCCAAACAACTAAAATGACAAAATGAAGCCACAATATGGCTATGGAACCATGATGCTACCTAACTAAAATCATAAAATGAAGCTAGACAAGTGCAACCAATACTCTATATAATGTGTGCATCCCTTCACTCCAACATTTTCCTTCATAACAATATTTTCATAAAGATATTAAAATATGTAATAAAAGTATTAATTTATTTTATTTAATTTATTAGTGTAATCTTGTATTGTTGCATTATTGTATTCTTATATTCTCATATTCTTGTATTCTTGTACACTTGTATTATTGCCAATGGTAGGAGTAAGAATGGTTTCTTAATCAGAATTTGGATAATCACTAACTAATCACATATGAGAGCATTGCAACCATGGTGGATGGTAAAAGCACATTCCAAATTTGAGGTCATGCATCGCAAGTCAAAGCTTAGGTTGCAACAATTTGGGACTTTGGAAAAATTGTCTCTAATGTCCACTATGAGGACCATGCCATGAGAAACTTGTGTCAAGGTCGCCACCATATTCTAAGAAGGATTGCAATATTAATGAAATGAATCAATCATGTCATATATAGACAAAAGTTTTATATAACTTGAAATAAAAATTAAAAAAATAAATTATATATATATAAGAAAACATCTCATTTACTCAAAACTATTTTTATGAGGCACTTGAATTCAAAATTGAATCTAATATGTTATTTATTCAAGAAGATGCTTTGATGCCCCCCAAAAGATGTTCCATAACTTTCTCATCACTTATCCAAATGTAATGAATCAAATCTTTCCATGTATACAAAAAAACAACTAGTAAGAAAATTAAAATTTTATTTAAAACTTTTATTTTGTTACTTGTTCTTGACTATTTTGAACTTTGTATGGCATAAATTTTGCTCCCAAGTATTGATTGAAACAAGAGTTATATTTCCAGAAAGATTATCTATTTTTTCATCTTGGAAAGAAGTTTTAAAAAATCATGACAAGAACTGAGATCTTAGGAATTTGCTTACTTTTACAAGTGTCTCCCTAGGAAACACTTGGAACTTAAGGGGTTTACATAAAAATTCGTCTTTGTTTTAGGCCATCTCTCCCAAAAAATTATAATTTTTTTTACAACTTTGTATAATTGTATACCATATTTAGACAAGGGCATAAGGCACACACGGTTGTATGAAAAGATCACCATATAATTGTTGACAAGAATGAAGAGAACCCAATCAATTTAATGATATTAACTCCTGAAGGACCAAGGTGTGTTTTTTGGCAACACAACTTTTTTAGGCAAGTACATGTGACTAGAGATTTTCATGTTTATAGCGCAAACTTTAATAGAAAGTGTGGATGAGGAATATCTTTCATGTGCACTAAATTTCAGGACATCTGGAAATATAAATCAAAAGTTATGGCCTAATATGTAGTTTGTTTCTCAACTCGGGCAATCTGGGCAGATCTGAAAACATCATTTTTTTCAAAAATAAAAATTTGAAATTGTTTTTTCTAGATTTATATATACATACAAAAAACTTTGAATCATTCCATTTTGATCAATGAGTCAAAAGTTATGAGATGTTTTAGTTTGTGGGCAAGTATGGATTCTCTACTCTAAACTAAACTTTGAAGTCCTTTATTTAACTCAATTTTCAATATTTTTTGAAAAAAATAAAAACATTAGATGTAGATTGTTTATTAAAACATTACAACCATTGGGATTGGGATTTTTCAATTCCATTAATAAATTGTTAACAATTTAGTATTTTGAATCATTCTCTACATCTTTCTACTTATTATTATTTTCCTATATGTTGCACAATTCCAAATAATCTGAAAATTTTCAAGCATGTAGCCAACTTACATTGAAGAATGAATGTAAATAAGAACCATCATTTTGGACATTTTTTCATACAAATGTGACCTTGTAAAGTGCAACTACCCGTTTTTTCACAAGGCCCCAAAAAGAAATTTTGTCACTTCAAATGCTAATATCTTGCAATCTACATGGTGGAAAGTTTTGAAATTTTTTCCACATCTTCTCAATCTAGTGTACTACAAGATCCCATGGTTACATGTGTCCCAAAATGATATTTTTCAAAAATTTGGTACTTGTATTAGAAATGGCAGTTTTTGAGGGTTTTTGGTGATAACAGAGTCAAGGAACTTTAGGGGTTAACTATACATAATTCATAAGACTTCTCGAATTAGTTGTGAAGTATCTACACTAAATAGTGAAATTAGGATGCCTTATCCCAAGAATGTTACTTTACAAGTCATCAAAGTCAACAAATATTTCCATTTGTAAACATAGAGGTTCATAAGTCCCAATTACAATGATAACTAATTCAAAAGTAGTTCATTCTTGTATTGTAACTGTAAATATTTGTTTAGTGTCAAATGTCAAGAAATTAGCGAGGGGCAACCTAATTTCACTATTTAGTGTATACCTAAAAATTGTTTAAATTAACAACATTTGAGCTTCATGGTTCCTATTCTAAGCTTATCTTGAGTTTTGTTGGGAATCTAAAGGGGATTCCTAATACTTTTAGCATGTAGATTTTGGACCCAATCAAAATAAAGTGTGAATTTTCAAAGGTAACCCAAATCAACTGTACCTTCTCATAAATATGGTAGTTTGCTCTAATTCAACCCTCTTTTTTAGATCGTCCCTAGCCACGGTCTGAAATGGACATTAAGAGGTTGTAAAATGGATATGTGTTAAGCATTGAATGTTTTGTCAGTGATGTTAGAGCGGTTTAACATTTTTCAAATGTTCCTTTATACTTTGCCAATGGATGGAATAAGGGTTAGGCAGGTCCATTTCTAAAATGTTTATTTGGATTTTGAAAAAACTTTTCCCCCACAACTTTGAATGCTAATATCTTCCAATCTTTACAATCTAACTTCATGAAATTTTTTACCACATGATTTCATACAAGTATAGTACAAGATCCTATGGTTAGATTTTTTAAATAGATTTTTTTTCGTAGATGAACATAGCAAAAATGGCAATTTCAAGTGATTTTTGTCAAAAAATAGGCCTTGGCCCTCTAGGAATTAAGTATAGTAAAGGTCATATTTCGGAATCCTATCTATTACTTTCTACATGCTGCAGTGCTTATTTTTGGTGAAGCCATATCTTTTTTTAGACTACGCATGTGTGAGTTTTGTAAGGCCTAGGATCAAGAAATAGGTGCCTATGACATAATTCTTTAGAAATTCATAAGTAATTCAAAAATGCTCCAAAAAATATGAAACCACTTGGGTTAGAGTCCACATCAATTTTTCTTCAAGTGAAAAATAAGGAAAAATAATTTCGTGCATCTAAGAACCATGGAAAAGGCCGATCAGACCTTATAGACTTTAGTCCAGAATTTTGTAGGAGTTGGTTTTAGAAAGGGGAATGGATTAGGTGCAGTTCCCCTTAAGTTAGTTACCTCATGAGCCGTGTTTGTTACACAGGAAACAAAAATCTTTTCGACTCTTTTACCACAACAAGGCAACGAGGGATTGAACTTCGGGGAAGCTTCGTCACCGTGTCCGACATTTCGAGTCCCTTCTCCGACGCTTCTGGAATCTCGAGACAGTTCATATATATAGTAACTGCAGAAATCTTCCATGGCCGACATTATGATTTACGATTGAATTGCAGCCGTGCATTCCAGTGCAGACATTCAGCAATCACTGCAATTCCAGTAGGACAACCGCAAGTAGCAAGCGCCATACATGATTACTTAACTCGATCGAGAGGTGCCCAAGCAGTTAGCTAGTATTGTTCGATCTCTACTTCGATTCCAGTCAAGCAAGTCGTGTATGCAATGTGTAGGAGTCTCGTGAATTTGCAGAAGTCTTGTGAATTTTCTGACGGGGTTACTGAAGCTTTTGTCGCTTGCCGGAAGCTTTAGCCAATTGCTGTAACTGAAATTGAGATCTCTGGGTGCTCTTGTGAGCCTTCAGTTTAGTTTTGAGCGAGAAGCTTTGTGAATTGTTGGAATGCCGTGCTTCCAGCGGACGAATTTTTGAGTACCGGTACTCTGTTTTTGTGTGAAATCCGCAAGAGGGTCACATTTTTTCACTGTGTGTGCATAATTTGCGATCTCGACGTGGGTACAGTTGTTGATATGAAATTGTCTTGTTGACACGATCGAAATTGTTGTGAGTTTCTGCATTTGTACCTACGTACTACAACAGGAGCTGAATTCTTGAGTCTAGAATTAATTATGCTTCCTTTCGTTGCTGTCGTGGTTGGGGTGGTGTTGTTCGAAGCCACAATGGTGATGTCCACGACGTTATGCGGAGAACTCTATCTGTTTTCCAGCAGAAGGAAACAACACAGCCATGGTGTGATGTGGGGAGGAGGTCATTCCACCGAAGCTAAAAGATGCGAAGCGATGATTGAGAAGAAAGATTGATCGGTTCTACTTGTACTTCTCCTCTCTTCATAAGTTCTATCCAAGAAAACTCTGAAGATTCGCTATACCTGTGTGAATACAAAAGAAGCTCCGACCTTCGAAAATTGCCCATCGTTAGATCATACTATTGCCGCTTCAGGGACTCAGTATCGGGATGAATGCTTCAGCATTCATGCTTCCTGTTCACATTTTTCAGGCCAATTTTGTAGTCATTTTTCGTGTAAGTTGCTGCAACTTCTGATTCATGCAATCGCTGGTTCAGTGATATATCGTCCTCGGCATGATCCTTCTGTAGCAACTATATGAGTCGCTGAGTTTGCTAAGATGTTTCATATAACCCCTGCGAGATTCTCAGAGAAATTAGAGTAATGCCATTTTCCCAAACGGTTTCACTTAAGTTCAACGTATTCTGGATTGTAGAAGTGATTTACTGTACAGTACTCCATTACTAAGGAAAATTTTGAGGAAAATTGATAAAATTTTGGAGCCTGAGGTGGCAACTTCTGTGCCAGCTTCTTTGACACATGAATAATAAAGATTATTATGTTGTGTTGTATTCCTTACACGTTTACGTGGACTGGTTACATTGTATACTTGAAGCCATCGATGTGGATGGATAAAAAAACAAAATCAATTCTATTGGTATGAAAATTGGTCGGTTATTCCAGAAGAAGCTGCCAATTTAATTATTTGAAGGTGAACGATACACCCTCCATCCCAAAATGATTTTCTTGTTGGGCAAAGTGTTTTGGATTAAGGCAAAAAATAATATTTTTTAAACAAGTTTCATGCTGTAAGTAGGGTTCAGTGCACTCCTATTGTCCTCTAAACTTTGAGTTTCAAAACCCTTGTCAAAGTGTTGTTTGGGAGTATTGAAAAGTGGAATTTTTTGGTCATTTTCAAAGAGCACCATTGGATACATAATTGCCATTATTTGTGAGGTCGTCGATTTGTAGTTAGTATGGGCCCAAGACCATGTGCGGACCTCTAAATCACCTCCCAAAGCTTCGTCTCCTTCAATTAAGAAACACTCAAAGAGATGCAAAAAATAAGAATGAAGAGTGTTGATTGACATCTTCAATCATTTAAATTGTCTTTTGATTGATGATTGCATCGATGGAAGGGAAACTATTGCTTGGAGTTGTTTTACCTAGTTCGAAATAGCAATCAAAATTTGAATTTGACCAATTCTCAAAGTCATAAAGTGCAATAGGAACATCCTTTTGGGACAAAAAAATGGAACCAATACAAAGATCATTTGGGGACAGAGGGAGTACTTTAAGGGGTTTGCATTCCATAGTAAGGCTTTATCATTTTTTTCAAATTTTTAATGATTATCAAATAGATTTATATAAACAAAATTAGCATTATGTATTAAAACAATTTGTTTTCTTCTTTATAGTATAAAACTAAAACAAACCTTATAATCTTTTGGCTTCATTGCTTATTGTGTGACAAATTGTCACATTTTGTGAAAACAATTTCGTAAACAATTGGGGGTACACATGTCATTTTGCCAATTGTTGAGAAAATGAGACGGGTGTTTACGAAATATTCACCCCCATCCTATATTTGTATTTTTCTATAATCCATTTGGCTTGCAAATTATAGGGGATATCTGAAATTTGTTTTGACATATGTATTCCATATATATTTATATACTTTTTATCCATATATTATATGGGTACATATATGTATGTTTCTATATGTATATCTCATACCATATATATTTGTATTCCATATTCCATATCCCAAACGTTGTCTCTCACGATAGCAATCAATGACAAATGTTCAATTTTTTAATTGGAGATCAATGATACTATAGGGAAGGAACCAAGATCTACAATTATGGATTTTTTCAACTAGTGTATTGCAAGAACAAGACTTATAATCATCTTTTGACCACATTGTCTCACCTCTCTAACAAATTTGCACAATGAGATTGGATAAATTGCATTGTACATATACCAAGGATATGATGCATTAGATATATGTTCTTATATACTCCCTTGGTCCCATAATACTAGTCCCTTTTTTTTTCTTCATATGTCCCAAATTACTCGTCCCCTTTAGTTCAAACTAATTTTAGGGTAAAAAGATGGTTTCTTTAGGTTTTGAAGTTCACTAATGAAATGAAGCACAAAAAGTCTAGTTTGTTATCCACTTTACAAATCAAAAAAATTATGAAAATTGAATTTTTTTTAATAGCAATTTGAACATGACTAGGTCAAAAAACAAATTAAAAGACATTGAATTTTTCATTGAGCTTATAGAATTCCAAGTTGTTCTTGTGCAAATTAAAACACACTAAGAGACCTAGGTAGTTGCATAGGAAGTCTTCTTTCTATGTAAAGCCTATCCTTATTTATATTTGGTACTTTGTATCTATAACAACCTACTATTTTCTTCTTTCTTTAATTGCAATTAATAGCCACATTCACTTGTTTTTCACTTGAGAGGGCACATTGTACATTCATTATAAAACCATTTGATTGTAATATGCATAAAAAGCCATTGCCAAATCTTTAATACTTTCATTACTAAAAAAAAGACTAGTATTATTGGACAAAGGAAATAAAAGAGAATCTCATCTAAATATGAACATTCTTGTATAGAGGTAGGTAATGCTTGACAATGAAAAATTGAACATCTGATTCATGAATGTCAAATACTTGGAAAAAAAAAGCTTGATGACATGTAGACAATTGAACTCAGATGTACCAAAATACTACACAAAATGTAAGTGTTTATACATATTTTGTATCTTAATACATCTATCCACCAAATGTAACAAGTGAAATTTGTCTAACAACCATCATTGAGCATTTGAAAGCTCTCAATTTTTTAGTCACATGAAGATAAATTGCAACAAAAGTTGAGTGAAGTCCAAGAACAATATTGAAAAATAATACAAAAAAGTTATAAGAAAGGAAAGTCAAATTCTTGGTTGAATTGGTGGATTTTGTATAATTGCGCCCTAACTTTCTATGCCCACATTGTGCAATATGCATCTACTTATTCTCAAGATTTTTTAGGATTCACTTATGGAAACATGCTCGGATTTGAATGATTCTACCTCACACACATAATTTGCTCCAAAACATTGGAGAGACCTTGTAAGTAATAATGGAGTACTTGCTAGCCTCTGCAAGATGATGGTTGTCAATTAAATGAAGCATTGCCAGAGTAAGATGAAAATGTGATTTGAAGACCTTAACCCATGTAGGATACAAGTTTCTAAGATATACTAAAAAATTAAAACCAAATGACTTGGTGTGATTCACAAGGGTTAACTCCTAACGTTCTATGGTGATTTGAGATCCAAAATTATTTCAAAATACGCATATCCAAGGAAATGCTATAATATTCATCTATGTATATTCTCTACTAAATCCAACCATGGGATTTTTTAGTTAACCTATTCAAGTTTATCACTTTATCCTCCCAAAATCTTACATTGAAGACCCCTACCAATTGCAAGATTGACAATGTGCCTAAACTTTGTATAATAGGTTTTCGAGGCCCTTCTTGAAGATGAAGTGTTGTCCTCCAACATTTTTAGAAAACAAGATAGATTTCTTGTAACTTGTGAAATTTAGCCAATATGTTGTAAAATGGATTAAGAATACATGATAAAAAAATTTATAATGTAGACAATAGTACTTGATAAAAGAAAAAAAACTGCTAACAACTTTGACGAAAATTTAAGAATTGTCAATCTCAATGGTGAGTCGATGTTCTAGTAAGCAATATATATCTTATTATTTTTCTTTCATTTAAAAAAAATTAAAAACTATGTACAATAGACAACTTCATTTGTTTTTTTGGCATTCATTGCCATGAAAAAAAATTCTTTGTAATTTTCATCTCATAAGTTGAAATGGAATTGCTCAAAGGTTTTTGTATAGGCATCAGCCATTCAACCAAATCAAATCAATCAATCTATTTTTATGAAATATTGTTAGTTGCTTGCTTTGACATTGTAATTCTTCTAACTTTTGTAGTAATTATCAAAATGACGTGCAATTGAAAGCTTCATAAATGGAGTATGATGAACATAATATACTCCAAAAGTTTCATGTAAAAATTTAAAATATAAAGTTAAAAGAGTCTGCCTGAGCCCTCAAAAAATCCAATTGCAAAAGGGTTCCTTAAGCCTTTAAGGGAATGTCTTGGACAATTTACAAGTGTGGCTATGACTTCACACATGCTAACCTTGACATTGGACAACAATGCCGACAAGGCCAACATTCTAAATTCTATTTGAAGTGTTTGTCAAAATAATTTGAAGAATACATCAATGGTTCAATTGTTAAGCTTCATGATGTTTCACTAGACACTCAAGAGAAGGTTGCCTACAAGGTCTCTAGAAAATGACAATTTAGACAAAGTGTGGGTCTTAAAGCTTAATCTTTGAGGACCATGTTTCTACTAGTGTGTACGTGCTTGTACAATTAACCTAGATAATGCTCTCCCTAGTGCTCAATGTTTGCAATTAAGCATATTTAATCTACTTGTATGATCATTTTATTAAATAATAATAATAATAATTGCAATTGTATAAACAATCACAAGGGTCGCTTTAACAAATAGTAGGTCTATTAAGTTAGACACTAGGTGAAATGATATGACACAAGTCTCATAAAAATGTATTGATTCATTGTTGACGTTTTTATTTTTATCATGAAATTGGAATTGCATCCATTACAGAAGTGATGCACAATTGTGAAACATTTGTTATTGAAGTATCATCATTAGACAAACACCTTTATAGGTTGGAACAATGATTATTTTGGAGTTCGGGGTGAGTATTCTAGAATAAGCTCTTATGATTGGGAATTTCACATTTTTTCTGAACTTGTAAATTAAATCCAAAACATATCAATGGTAGTTTTTTTTTTGAAAGCAAGACTATATACTTTTTAGAAGAACTTTCAAGGCTAGTAACAATGCTTTGTTGCAAATAAATGCCATTCAATAGTACACTAAATGACATTCAATAACTTCCAAATTTTGCCTTTTCTACCTTTCTTAGATCTTTAATTGACCATGATTGAGCTATATGCAATAATATTTATTTAGGTTGTATCCAATAATTTATAATTAAAGGGAGTGTCTTTTCAAAAATAAAATTATCTCAAGGTTGCTTGTTGCATGATGATGGCCAACCCAAGACTATTACTATGGTTGAGTACGTGGCGTGATAAAAACAAATCCAATTTTCACAATTGGAGATCCATTTACCTATCTTGAACTTATTCCAAGAAATTTAACCCTTAAAATTCTTCCATGTTAAGAGGCCCAAAACTACTTCAAAATACTCATCCCCAAAGCAAGGTCAAAATCTTCATCACTATTTATTTTTTAACAAATTCGACTATAAGATCCCTTGGTTAACTTGTTCAAATACAATGTTCCAAAATTTTAGAGTGAATATCTCCAACAATTTCAAGTTCAATGTGTCTAAACTTCAAAATGTAGGCTTTTCTAGCCCTTCTAAAAGGAGAAGTCTTGTCTTTCAAAGTTTTTAGAAAAAAACATGTATGTCCTATAACTTGTGCTTTTTAGTCAACAAGTTGGAAAATGGGTTGAGAATACATTTATAAAAATTTAAACAAAAAAATCTCATATTCATTTATAATAAAATTGTAAAGTAAAAGGTGTTACTGAATGAAAGATAAATCTAATATGTTAATAGTTTTTGGAAGAATTTTTGAATTGTTAACCCCCAATGGTGAGAATGTTCTAGTAAATAAATAGTATCCTTTATTTGTATTTATATTGCAACCATCTTCTTCAAACAGAACAGTAGGCCCCTTTGAAATGGAAAGTCAATGGTTCTAAAATGGATTGCCACAAATGTTAGAGGATAATTAAGATTTGCCAGGTATTCATTTATACTTTGCCAATGGATGGAAGAAGAGTAAGAGAGGATCCATTTCAAAGCTAGGGGGGGGGTCCACTTAATTTTTTAAAATGAAAACTGATTGCCCAATTGCCTTCTTACAAATGTTAAAAGAATTTAGGATCTATTTAAGTTTAGTAATGGTTGCATTTAAGAACCTTGTGTATTACTTTTTGAATGATGCAGTGCTTGTTTTTGGTCAAGCCATATCTTTTCCAGACTAAGTGTGTGTGGGATTTGCAAGGCCTATGATAAAAAATGGGTGCCTACCACAAAATTCTTTGAAAATTCATAGGAAATTCAAAAATGCTCCGAAAAATATGAAACCACTTGGGTTAGATTTCACATCAATTTTTCTTCAAGTGAAAAATAAGGAAAAATAATTCCGTGCATCTAAGAATCATCGAAAAAGCCAACCAGACCTTAAACAGTCGCTTTAAGAGCAGATTACTTTAATTCAAATATTTTTGAGCAAGCATCAATCTCTACAATCCCCCCAAAGTAATTAATATTTTTTCAGAATATATTTTTTGGTGCTCGATTTGACATTGAAATTAAAAAAAAAACTTCCAACTTTTGCAATATTTTTTTGAATGACATGAAACAAAGCTTCATATATAGATTATCATGAGCAACATCCATCCTACGAAATTCATGAAAAAAATTCCAAATTTATGAAGTCAACAAAGTGTGCCCAAGTTCTCAAAAAGCCCCAAGTAGGCTCCTTGGTCCTTTACAAGTTAGGTTGGCAAACTTTTCCTTTCTATTTCCATACCCAACTTGAACAAAGATTTCATCATCATCATCAACTTATATTTTTTTTTTACAAACCATAATTTCTGAGATATTCCTCTGACCTTTACACTTACTTTTATTTTGTGTTGGGGGGGGGGCTTCTTTTCTATGAGATACAATATATGTTCCAGTGTGTGAACGTAGAAGAGGTTGGTTATTTCTTTTGGCTGCGGGATATTTGAGCTCCAAGCACCTAAGCACTAGGCCGAGTTGAGCAAACCACAGTGTCATCATTCATGTCAATCTCGGCTTCCACTGAAAGTAAGTTAAGTGCAAAAGGAGGTCGGAGGAGCATACGTACTCAAATGAACAACTTGGTTAAAAAGGAGGCCAAAATTAAAGAGGCCATGAGTGGAAAACGCCCACCCTCCTTATGTGGCTTTTGGGGTGACAAAGACCATAATTTCTTCTACCGGTACACTGCCTCTACCTTCCAGTTGTCTGGGTAGTCTTTTTGCCCTACTTTACCCCAACTACGTTCCTGAAATTGACACGATGTGTACCAGAATTTTGGGACATCAAATGTTAACCTTTGAGCACTGCACCGCCCTCAAATCTGGCCTCCCCAAAATGAAAGGTTGCCATGTTTGATTATTATAATCTTTTCAACGATACGGTGAAATCATTTGTCTCTTTTCCCACAAATCTGGGCTTGCGGATCTTGTTTTGGGTGACAGTTTGGTTGGAATGAGTTCAAAAGGGTGTGGATTTCGGTAAACATGCGTTGGGCGTTCATGGGTTAATTCCTCCATGTTGGAGGCACATTTTGGGCAGAAATTGTCAAAAACTGCCACTTTTTAGGGCAGCAAGAAAAAAATAGAAAAATAATTTTTTTTTCAAAATTCAACCATACAAATTTGTACTAGACTTCTTTGGGAACATGTGGAAAAAAATTTAGAAACTTTGAAAGATTATAACGTTTAAAGTTAGGTGAAAAAGTTTTTTTCCCAACCTTGCCCGACTCAGCCTGCAAACTTTAACTCCTAAAATGAGATTCTTATACTAAACATGGGTTGTTCTTTGACATTTGCATCTTGTATCATATAAGCTACACGCCTGCCAAATTTCAAAGTCATAGGAAGAGTTTTGCACATGTTGCCCAAAGCTGCCACAAAGTTTAGGGCAGCCTAACTTTTGATCCAGGCACCCGATCGGAAAAAAAAATTGATTTTCAGGAAGGGGGTACATAGTTACACGTTATGTCCAAATTTCATGAACATCCGACCAAAAATGATTTCCTAGGAACCTACCTGAGATATCTTGTGTACATTGCACGAACACTTGGTCCTTTAAGGGTTAAGCAGTACCTTGGTGCTGCCAAATGTTACTCTCTTGAATGTGGACGACAGTTCAGTTGGTCTGTCTCGAAGCCAAAGCGAACATATCTTAGAACTCGTTCGAGAGAACCCTCAAAAAAATTCAAGAGCTTTCGTACTGCTGGTTAGTTAAGGATCTCTCTAATTACACGCCCACAATGAGTACGGTATCGACGTGCTGGTAACAGGCTGTAGTGAAGGTACGCCTCTTCATTTCATCATCACCGGCACGTACTCGCATTCGAAGAGAAAGTAAAAAGGTTAACTGAATCCTGCAAAAGGTGGAAAAGGTCAAGGGAATACGGAGAATATAAGTTGATGCCCCGAAGAAGGGCAGAACTGCTGAACTTATCCACATGCTAAGTTATGCCCACGAGAAAGCCAGCAGCACTAGACTTCGTGCACTGGCGTAAGAATTTTCAAGAAAAGTCGTAAAGTGATGGAATTGCTTCTCACGAGATATGAATGGTTGCAAGTACACCTAAAAAACAGTGCTAATGGACAGGGTCATAGACGGAATACCTCGTATAAAATGAATCAACCAAGAACAATGAATACCTCGAACACTTATTATTGATAGGGTAAAGATGATACATCTGGGATGCACGCACTGAAACTTTACAACAGAGTCCCATGAGACAAATCTATCATAAACACGCAGAGATGACATTCCCTACATAAAAATTGTTGTACACTAGAGGGCAATGGAGTACTCAGCAATGGGTCACTCCAACCTCGGGACCACTCTCTAATTTTCAATTACCGGTATTGATTTTACTGATACACTAAGACTCCAAATTCTCCTTGAAAGAGTCCTTCCCTTGCACTCCCCAAAGGAGTTCAAGGTTATTAGGTGCCCACTACTGAATATAGGAAGGCGATAAATTGAAAGTAAAGAAAGCAGGAACACTAATTAGGCAGCGAAGCATCCAAGCTTCTTGGGGAAAATGCCTGTGGCCCTGATCTTCGCAGCCATCTCCTCGGTTTTCAGGATGTTTTGTCCCTTCTTGGCCGCTAACAAAGCCCTCTTCTCCTCGGCTTGCTTGTGAGCAGCTGCAATCTCGTTCTTCATCATCTCCAAATACTTCGCCTTCTGCTTCTCGAGCTTCTCTTCATTCTTCCTGAGACGAGCTTCAGCTTTGTTCTTCATTGTCAACTCCTCAGCCGCAACCTTAGCCTCCTCTCTTTGGTTCCTGTGATTCAACGGAAAACAGTCCAGATAAGAAGGGTTAGAATTTTAGCATGACTATATTGAAATAAGTTGAACATAAAATCTCCAGAAAATGTCTATAAACAATCGCGAAGCAAAGCAAGGTCTGAAATTCAGATCAACACTTTCTGAAACATGTGCTTTTGGGGGACAAACCTGCTTTCGATTCTTGCTAAGGCGTCTTCTTCCCATGCCTTTGCCCTGGCCACGATCTTGTCATGTTCGATCTTTTGAGTTGCTTTCTCCATGTGGATGATGGTTCCAGCTTCAGTTTCGTGTTCCGTGGGCTTGGTTTCGTGTGGCACCAGGGCACCAGCGTCGCCTGCAGGAGGTGCTGCAAATGAAAATCAGCCTGTTAGGAAACAGTCGCCAGAACTAAAGGATTGGAATATTCCTCAAAACAACTTAAGAACGAGCTTCGTAAACATCCACCTTGAATCATATCACGCCTAAACATGAGAATAATGTATTCGCAAGCTCAAGCAGTCTGACAGTGACAAATCCTGATCTTTGTGCAACTGTTCATACTGAACAGTGTCAAGAACACAGCACCGCAAAGCTCTGGACGCGAAACAATATAGTAGCCACCGTACATCCACACACCGACACAAAAATCATGAAACAATACACGGACACAAAACAAATCTCACTAAAGTACACATCTTTGAAGCAAAAAGGAGAAACCATCACACCAAGAGAAGTCATTGCAGCCCTTCATGTGCGACAACCAACAGCATGTGATGCAAAAGACTGAAGGGCCCGCTTGCTTAACTCAACCCTTCCTACGCTGAAACCACAGCAAGCCTAGCGACTTGACCCAGTCGCACGTTGCAAAAAACCCAAACAGTCAAAGAATGGTTCATCTAATGGCACCCCTACGTACCAGGAACAATTGCTTTAGATTCTGTCACCGGGGCAGTGACAGGGGCCGCAGCAGCAGTAGCGTCAGGGGCAGCAGCTGTGGTCGCAACTGGCGCCTCCGAGGCCGGAGTCGCAAGCGGAGCTGCAACACAAAAACTGAAAAATTCAGCCCAACGAGCTCCAGAACCAAATGCGGGTAATCTAAACCTCCACACAGCGACCACTTCCAACAGTAAACCTCCAAAGAACTACTACTCCTCCAAAGAACAACAAATCCTCACACTAACGCAAGCCCCCGTCCCAAGAAACTAAGAGACTCCATTCTTCCTTAACGGCCCAAGCTCCAGAGACGAAATTCCCAGGAACAAATCTCCACAAAAAAAACGCATCCCCAAACTCTCCAAACCGAAACCCAATCTTCTTGACCAAGACCCAATCCTCCCAATCCCCAACCCTCCATACCTGCAGTAGGAGGCGTAGGAAAGTCCATTACAGGAGCAGAAGGCGCTGTAGCAGCCATGTGAACTCAACCCTGGACCCCAACTTCACTCCACTCCACTCCACTCAAGAGTGACCTTTCACCGACTCCAAGAAACGGAGCGAATCCGACGAGCCACGAGAGAGCGTGAGCCGCGAGATGAGCTGCGAGGAAGGCAATGAGAGGCAATGTGGCGACTGCGAAGGGAAGTACTGTAAGTTAAGGGACGGACGGTTGGGTCGGAGGGAAGGATGCCAGAGCCCGAGGAGCGGAAGCGGAGGCTTCGGAGGGGGAGGGTGGGACCTAACGCAACGAAGGACGGAGCGCGTGGATGGAAAAGGAGGCGTGGGGCATATGCCTGGCGAATGAACTTACTTCACTTCACTTCACATCACTTACTGCAGTCAGTGGTGAGGTGGAATGGGGGTCCATGGAAAAGGATCATGGGAGTGGTTGCACACTTGCACTCGACTGGCAGTGCTGAGCGTGCGAGAGGTGGGTCGAGGGAACCCTGACGCTTTAGTTGCGGCTCTTGTCGGTTGGCCGGTGCGTCGTGGTGACAGCCTTTTAGTTCCTGCATCAGGTGGCTGGGCAGCCTGGGCTGCGACCCTTCCGCTGTCGCCGCGCACCTGGCTGGGGTCCATGGCGTCCATGGGATCCAGCGAGGTAGATCTGGACAATGCGGGGCACTGATCCCGATTTTCTGAGCCTGGGTTAAGTTCTTTTGGTGATGATTGCTGGGGTGGGTGGCGTGGGTCCGTCCGCCGGCCCATGAGCCAGGGAGTGCAGGCAGGTTGCTGGAGTAGTCGGCCTGGAATCAGGTGGACGGAGGAGCTCCGACGTCCGCCACCGCTTCCGTCGCTGTACTCACTGCGGCGATCTTCCCGCCCGCCCGCGATGCGCGCTATGTTACATCGTGGGCTACGAGTTTCACTTCTTTGTTGGTTTGGGCATGAATTCTGGTGTCAAGTGACTTTCTCGTTCGTCGCTTCTGCAGTATTGGAATCCCTTCCACTACTGTAATGCTACAAGCCTTCAAAATCAGGGAGGGTAATCCGCTCCAAAATTTTATAGCTTGGGGAAAATGAAGGAACAAATTGTTTACAGTGGAATTGGTCAAATTTGGAAATTGTGAATTCGTATTTGGAATCATACACCCGATATATATCGAACCAAAGAGATTTGGCAAAAACAAAATTAACGGCCCCCCAAAAGAGGGGTAGACTTTTACATCTATCAGTGGAGGCTCGTAACACTATTCTAGAGAACTCGTGCGCTCCCCAGTCCCCACATCTCCAGCAAGATGCCTCATTCACGTAACTGTGATTCACAGCATCTCAGTGTCCTGTACAGTACAGCACGAGCCACTCACCCACCTCGTCAAATGACAGACTGGATTGAGAGGGAAACGCCGTTGTTCCGCCACTTCGTCTAGTTTTCCTTCAATTTTCAAAATTTTCAAAATTTTCATTAAGATATGTTTTTCTCATTAGGTTTGTTCAGAAATGTTGTTACGACTCTCACTAACACTGAAAATTCATGTCGTAACTGCTCACTATTCAGTTCCATAACATCAGGCCTGATCGTTTTCCTTTCTAATCATGTTTCTGTGAAGGATTTGTTGAGTGTAATAAGTTAATAATACTTCAAATTGTAGCTATGGTGGTGAGAGTGTGATTCTCACGTTCCCAGTTTGGATACATGACAGCCTTATTCTATCAATGACAGCTTTCGTTTTTATCATTTTGAAAATTTCTTGGCCACAAAAAGAAACATTGTATTTCCAATACAACGAAGCTTTTCCAAATAGAGTTCATGTTTGGTGTATTTTCGATGATAACAATAGACACAACACCCAAACTGGAATAAATTGACACGGAGAAAAGAATCCAAGGCCTGGAATCCATGGATCCCTGCATGAAACTAAAATGGACCGTTGCAACCAATTCCTGCTGATATGGCCCAGAGGAGATTTCCGGAAGGATAAACTCTAAACCCTAACCCTAAATGTAATGTTCAGCGATTACCGGTAAGGTAGGAGGCTCTTTAAGCGACCATTTAAGAGCTGGTTGCCTTTGAGGGCAAGCTAAGCTCCTTGAAACAATTTTCAGTAAATTTTTGTGTAAGAAGAAAAATGGAATTGGTACATTGAAAAAAGAAAAATGTACTTCTATGTCATGTTTGCTTTTACTGACCAGTTAGAGTTTGAGCCTCCTACCATAGTTCATACAAAAGTGAAGCCAGAAGTTTAAAATTTTCTTCAATTGAGAAAATGAATGAAACTTCACATTGATTAAATTAAGATCATGAAAAATCTAATCTTAACGTTTGTTTTTACTTTTCTTCTTTTAGAATGACAACTTGATAATTAATTTAAGTTTTTTGAACCACATGGATGTAAGCAAGCATTTGGAATACTTAAGATAAATGACCATGATAATTGAAGAAATAATTATGGACTTTGTATTGCATTTGTATTGAAGGGTATTGATCTTTCAAAGGATAATTACAAGTTGCACTATGGTATTATAATGAAGGTCTTCGAGTTCCAAGCTACAAGGTTAAAGTTTTGATCTTCGACAAAGAATGACATGATCACTAGATTGGTGTTCATATCAACTTGTGGCACCAAGCCACAACACAATTCATAGTTCAATACTCCAAACTATCTTTTCTACTATTATTGGAGCATTGAGGATAAATCATTTAACATATATTCCAAAAAAAAATTGATGCAACCTTATTTTGGTTTGACAAATTAGCAAATACAACAAACAATGTTTTTGCATATCTACTTAAAAAAATGATTGGCAAAGACTCCAAACTCTTAGTATCACTAGGTATTGGTTAGTAGAGTTTACAATTGGTAGATTTTTTTATGTGAATCTAAATTTGATAATTTTTTTCCTATCTAATTAGTTTATTATTTCAATTAGAAAATAATTTTAGGGGGTAGAAAACTAAGTGTAGGCTTATACAAAGTTATGAGAATGATGAAAATATTAATGAAGAAGATGTTGAAAGAATGAAACAACTATGAGACAATTGAGGAGAATTTATAAGAGTAAAGTGAAAGTCATTTTTGTAGTCGAAACAAGATATACTAAAGTGTGATAAAATATTCTCAAGAAGAAAGATGTTCTAAATTATATTCAAGAACATTCGAAGAGATTTTAGGGCAAAAGAAGCCCCTAAGTTCCCTATAGTTCCTAGAGGAAGGGAATTGTCCCCAACAGTGATTTGATGTGGTCGAGACCATACCAAGAAGGTTCCATTGAAAAGATGTTTGAATTTCAGTAGGACTTAGCAAAAATGAGTTAAAAAAACTTTGTAGATGAAAATGCGACTGATAAAATTATGATACTTTCAGTATAAAATTATCATGGATCGACAATGCCAAAATATTTCTTCCAATGTGATTTTTTCAACTTGCCGAAACCATTCCACACTGGAAAGTAAATTGAAGTGATTCCGGCAGTCTATTGCTGAATCTGACCCTCACGTACGGTAGTGTAAGTTAGAAAACTCATCAGGACTATCAGAATTTTTTTTTTAAATCCCTAGGGATAAGTTAACCAAAGAAAAGTGAAAAGAGCTAACAATGAGGATGAAGTTTGGGGAAGTGTGCCATAATTTGGACAGAATCCCGATGAATTTTTGTTTTTAAAAATCAGTCAGAGCCCCCTGTTTTGAACAAGCCAAAAGCAATTGGGGCCCAAGTGAACTACCTTACCTTACCCCAGCCTATATTAAAAAAAGTTAAGGAATAGCCCAACACGGTGATCTGAAAAAGGATACAGTATGATATTATTCGCCGAAATGTTGTCATCTTCATCTAGAATTTGAAGTTAGATCCACCCTGGTCGGTTGGATGGATGAAACCTGTCGGGTCGGTTGGATGGATGAAAGTTTGCAGGTGACGGAGATTATTGTTGGAGACTTGGAGCACCGACAATGGGGGAGACCGGGGTCTGTACCATTGGTGGAGACAGCAGTAGCCAGCTCGTCAGTGGCAGCTGATTGGTTGTCTGCCAGCTTGGCATCGTAGGCATGAAGGGTGTGCTTTGTCTTCACTAGGGAAGAGGAGGTCCACAAAGCGACCATTTAAGAGCTGGAAATTCATTTGGGGGAGGGGAGAGACTTCTTGAAATGTTCTTTTTCTTCAGTAAATTGCCCTTGACTAAAAGACAATTGGAATGGGCGTCCAATCCAAGTCGTTTTGTGTTTTTTGGAGCTTTGTGGAATTAGTTATGGATTTTTGAAGTTGAAACATAGTACAGAGTAGTCACTAAGAGTATCTACCTCCTAAAATGTATTCTATTTGTACATTATTGGTGTATTGAGAACAAAAAAATATATAAATAGTGTATAATTTATGAAGTGGATGCTTTGTCTTCAATACAATAGTATATGGCTTTCCACTTTTTATAATTGTCTAACCAAAATTAATCAAAAAAATATGAAGTTTTCAAAAGTAAAAAAGCAAATGTGTATATTATCTCCCCTAACATTTGACAGCCTTTTCTATCATTTTAAAAATCACTCAAAACTACCATTTCCATCTCAAAAAGCTAAGCGATTTCATTTTTTCCCTTCATATTTAACCATCGGATCTTGCACTAGGCTAGTATAGGAATGAATGCGTAGAAAAAAATTCTAAAACTTTGACCTCATAGATTGCAAGATATTTGCTTTTAAAGTAAAGCTTGCAAGTTTTGTTGCACCTAATATAATTAGATTATAAAATTTTGAATCTTCTTAGCTTAAAATTTTTGCACTATTGATATTGAATTTAAAAAAAAAAATTAAATTGAAGAATAGAATTAAAATTCTAGAAGAAAAAAAAAATTTAAATACCCATTTGATTTTTCATTCTCTGAGAAATTCTTTAGTAGAAGCAGATTCTAGATTGAAGAAAAATCTATATTGTTAATAGCTCTATGTTGGAATCAAAACACACTAATATCAATAGTGAGATTGTTTTAGTAATTGTATTAAACTTTGGGGAAATTTTTTATTTTTATTTTAAAAATTTTGAAGATTGATTGTTCATACACAAATCCAATATGTTATTTTCTAAAAAAGATGCTATGATTGCCAATAAAACAAGAATCTCTATAACTTTCACTCTACCATTGTAGCCAAATAGTAAGTTTATCAAGGCAAAAATGAATAATTATTTAAATTCAATAAATCCAATTTGTCTTTACTTGAAAAATTGTAAAAAAATTGACATTCTTCCAGAATAATTTGAAAATATTCAATAATACAATAGTATATTGTATTGAATGCAACTCTACAATGGATGAATGTAACTTTCATTCAAATCTACATACACTCGATGGCTCATTTTTATTAAACCAATGTATACTTATCCTTAACTCAATTGTCAAACTATACTATATTGATCTGAAGTATCTTAATAGTAGATGCTTGACTCCATTATAAAAATTAAAAACTACCTTTGTTTGAATAAGATGCATGTGTGGGTTGTAATTATTAACACTTTATTTCACTTACCCACTAAGTTGGATTTGAAATGATTTCTATCATTTCTAAAAAAGGATTTGAACTTTATTTCAACTCATGTAGTAATTAATTTCAATTTTTTCAATTGCTTTGAAAGTATCTTTGTCAAACTTTCTATTAAGCTACAATAATCCAAATGGAGTGAATCAAAGCTTTTAATATAGACCAAAATATAATTTGCAAGAAACAAATTTTAAAATTTTAATTTCAATTTTTTGTAGATTTTCCTTATCACATGGTGAATTCCATTTTGTGCTTAGGATGGCATAACTTTCTTCCCAGGCTCCAATTGAAATAAAAATTATACTCCTAGAAAGCTAATCTATTTTTTCTATCCTAAAAAAATTCAAAAAGTTATGACGAAATTCATATCACATAAGTCTATTTGAAAGCTATTTTGTTCCCAGTAAGGACAATGAAACTTTAGGGGTTAAAAAAAATTAATGAAAAATAAATAAATAAAGGTCACTCTAAAGTGAGGCTATAAAGTTAGAAGTGAAAGAGACATGTGTCAATTGGTACTATTTAAGGTTTAATAAAAAATATTCTCAATGAAGGACTTTTTCGAAACCCTTGTAGGACCATTCATGACCTTTTTTTCATCAAAAAACAATCAAAATTGCCATTTCTATTGCAAAGTGAAAAAACTTCAAAACTTTTTCTTGAATATCTAACCATAGGATTTTACATATGTGAAAGAAACAAATTTTCAAAAGTTTTACACATTAGGCTCAAAATTAAATTTTTGTAATTATTTCAAAACTTGTGAGGAATTGACACTTGGCAAGTACTTTCAAAAAAGCTTGTAAGGGTAGTTGTTTTCTTAGTCAAATACTTATAATTTCTATGACCCAACCTTGCAACCAAGCCCCAACCTAATAGTTTTTTTTAGTTGGTAGAGAGGTTTCTCCTTGTCAAAACAAACACAAGAAAGGACTTATGGGGGTATCCAAGAATTTTCTAAAAATGGAAAATTATGTGCCATAGATCACAAAAAATCTTTTCTAGTGTATTTTGGCAATTCCTATCTCCTTGCTATCAATTTGAATTTGAGACATGTAAATGATCTTTTTGAAATTTGAGCCCAACTCCTGAAATGAAACTTATTGAGTCTAATTTCTACCCTAATTTAAAAATTCCAAAAATTCCTTTAATTAAACATTTTATTGCATAATGATCATTGGACCTATTACCATGATCTATTGACTTTCTATTTATATTTGATAATGGAAATTTTGTTCACAATTTAGTAATTTTATATGACGTACATTTGTCGAGAAATTTTCAGATTTTTTGAGCTAATTTTGAATTGGATATGATTTTCTTTCACTTTTCCTTCAAAAAATCTTGGTAATTTGAAATCAACACCAATAAATCTTTAAAATTATGATTTATAGAATACATGTGATTTCATCTTTCAAAAATAAAGAAAATAATTCTCACTCAAATTTAGTTGAAAAATAGATGAGATAAAGAAAAAGAAATTGAGATAGATTAAATGGTAATAGGCTCTATCCTTCTAGGGTTAACAAAATTGACATTTCATGCAATATTAGAAGAATCTTGGGTGTTACCAAAATGACACCCATCCTCCTTCTTCAAACCCAACATATTACCACCTTTGTTCTAAAATGATCTTCCTAAACTTGAATCTTTGCCTAGGCTTGAATATGTGTTTGAGCTTAAATCTCTACCTAGGCTTGAATTTGTGCTTGTGCTTGAATAATGTGCTTGTGCTTGAATATCTATCTACTTCACTCATTTCTATTGCAATTGTTGGAATTGCTACTATTCTCCTTCCTCTCACATTACAATGTGCAACCCAAAGATCATCATAGGACCCTAAAATGAAGGGGAACGAAAGACCATTTTGGAACATAGGGAATAAAACATTGTAATGCATACTTAGATCTAGTCCCTCACAATCCCAACAAAGAAGGATATCCCTTTTTTGGAACACCTTGTGCAAATAAAGGGACAAGATGCTAAACCTGTGCCATAAAGTATGACTAATAGGGTGAATTTATCCTTAAAGAAAATGTAGGAATTCTTCATTTGCCATACATGAAAAAAAAATTCAAAAATTTGAAATCATATTTGAAATCAAAGGCCTAAAATTAGCTAGGGGGTGAAGAACATAGGATTAACATGACACAAAATAGGGGACCTTTTTTTACATTTACCCTACAAAACACAAAATTCATCTTGATCATCCTACTTTAGTATGACAAGTTTCTCATCTTGCTATTAAGTAGACAAATGATTCTTGTGTTGTATTTCTCAATTAAACTAATATATCTGATATATTTTATTGCAATGCATGCTCTAGATGTCAAGAAAGAAAAGGCATCCCCAATAAATGGGCTTAATATGTTATGGGTTGGATGGCTTGAATTTTTTTAAGGATAAAAGGGATGAAATTCTCAATTTTTATCATAACTTAAGTGTTAAATTCTTTTTGCACCACTCTTCATATTTCACTGCAATCTACTCAAACCGCCCCCCTTTGGAATTTGGAAAGAAGTAATTTTTGAAATTTTGGTCAATATTTTTTATATTTGTCCATGTTCTTCTCATAGTAATGCAAGTTGTAATGAATCTTCCACAAAGAGGATTCAAGTTTGAATTTTTGGTATGGTCTAAACCATATTTAATTAGGTAAATTAATTCCACATCCTTGAATTTCCTTGAATTTTGAAGTTGAAATGCATCTATGGTCAAGCTATGGGAAAAAATCTGCTTTGACCACTTAGGTCTCACAAGTGATAAATTAAAGTATTTGAGTCTAAAAGTGTTTAGACATATAATGTTTGAAGTGAGGAGGAAGATCTAATGGTATCAATAGTCATTTTTTATATCAAAAAATCTTGATCCAAAGATGATAATTTTTTGCATTTGGGGGGGTCAAAATGCAAAGGATTTTAGTGTTTTAATCTAAAATGACCAAATCTATATTACAAACTTCTCTCATATCTTAGAAGTCTATAGATAATGAATTTAAATTATAATGTTGTGATTTTTTCTTAGCCAATCAAATAGTGAAATGTTGATTAGTAGAAACATGGTCTACAAAGACCAAAGAAACGACTTAGAAGTGGAACCACATGACAACTTAGATCACTTGTGGATCTTTTCAAGGATAATATTCCAGGTCTTTTGTACACCATATTTCTATTAGTGCCTTGAATTCTAAATTTGAAACCATAAATAATGACTTGAGTTTTTGTACACCATATTTCTATCAATGCCTTGAATTATATGCTTGGAATTATAAACAATGACTTGAGTTTTAAAAGTTTCATCTTTCATTTGCTATTTCTCATTGGTACCAATCATATATTTTCAATCCTTTTTTTATGTGCATCACATTTATTTGACTATGAATGAAGAGTATGTTTTTGGAAGTCATGAAGGCTTTTGTTTAATTGTTTTTAATGCAAAATGTGCCAAGTAGGTTGTACTTCCATAGACCCAAACCATCATTAGAGGACATTTGCGGGCTCGAAGAGCCCGTTTTAGGGTTGTTCCTTGCATTGTTCCCTGTGCTGCCAGAAATTGGGAACCAGCCCATAATAGGCTGAATTTCCAAATTTTTGGAAAAAAATTGAAAAAAAAGTTTCCCCAAAATTTCTAAAAAGTATTGATAAACCTAAAACTGAATTAAAAAAATATTTTTTTTCAAAACAATTAATTTTGAAATTAATTTTGAAATTTTCAAAAATTGTGACGTTGCAATGACTGTGACATGTCATACTGCTACTTTGGCAAGTTCCAACAACTTGGGAATTGAAGATAACTCGTGGGCTCTTGGAGCCCTTAAATTTCACCTAATGATTTCTCTTGATCCATCTTTGTCACTATCTCATTGGCTACAAAGAAGATTACAACATTATGACCTAAATTAGAACATTATAACCTATAATCTATATCTTTATTCTAAGATTTGAGATCAATGAAGTAATATAAATTTTTTTTTGCTAGATGAAATAGCATAACTTGGCTTTACGCTTAGCTTCATGCTTATTGGCTCTTTGACATGGTAATTCTAGTCATTTTGGAAAACCATGCAATACAAATGTAGAATCACCATATAACTTAGTATATAAGGCATATAACCCATTTCCAATCACTTCACAAGCATATACATATATATATGGAGCATGGGATTCTCAAATGGGGAAATTTTCTTGTATACAGAAATAGAGGTGGGAAGGATTTCATATTTTTCCAAAATTTTATTTCTCAAAACATAATTTCTATGAATTTTTTAGCTCAAGATTTCGTTCGACCTATATTGAATATATAGGTTTTTCTATTTCCAATCAAGGACTAGTTGCAAAATCGCCCAAGAGCTGGATGCAATATTAACAATCTTGTAGCCAATCATAATCATTACAAAAAACATTTGCTGTGCAGAGAGCTGTTAAGACTTCATTTTTGGCACCCCTGCGGTGCAACTACAAAATTTCTTTTAAAAAAATTTTAAATTTTAAATTTTAAAAATTAAACAAAACATTCTGACGTGGCGCTGACATGGAATTGGTGCTGCCACGTCAGATTCCAGATTTTGAAAAATAATTTTGAATTTTTGAATTTTTCTATAATTGCACCGCAGGGGTGCAAAACTCATGGCCTCTTTTAAGGGTTGAAATTTTTTTGTAATGGTGCAACAACTGCACCAGAAATTGTGCCATAATTAACCACCATTCCTCACTACTTGATCGGAAAGAAAAATAGTTTACATGGCGGAAATGGGGTGGGTGATCCGAGAGGGGTTGCCTCCTAATAGCCTCTTCGGCCATTCCAATTCTATTTCCCTCTTCTGATGGTTTGGATTCCATTACAGCAGGGTGAACCCTTCCCACCGCTGCAGAATGTTTTGACCTCCCACACTAGTAAGATATTACAGTATCCACTTAAATATTTCAGTATTTCAAAGTGATAAGATGTATTTCAAGAAAAACGTCCGTGTGGAGACCCAGAAACTTAGAACAATTATAAATTTCAAATCATCCTAAGATATAATCTTACTTACCAGTACATCATTTGGTGTACAGTACAAGATTAAGACAGTTTCTGTCCTTTCACTGCCACTCAGTGCTTTAGATTTTCTTTAATTCACTCATACTGAGCATTGCTACTTCTCAGCTTCTGCAATAACTTATTATTGTAAATGAGCCAGACTGATTGTTCCTCTCCCTTCTGGGGTTTCTTTTGTTTAAGTTAATGGTCACAGTCCCTTCCAGAAACGAAAAAAATTATTATAAATGAAAATGAAAATATCTCTCACCCTTCCCTAGACACAGAACTTTTGCTCAGACAAGTCAGGATGTTAAAAGTTCCAGTGAATTTACTGTCTGTCATTGTTGTGATAAAGTTGATTTATATTCTCTTACACTTCAGACCGTTCACCTTGGTGGAGGTCACTCTCTCTGCCCTCAGCATATCTTCACCTTGCTGATATCCATTTCGGGATGCTGCAATCATGGACATGCCAGTTCTCAGAATTTCAGTGCATAGAAAGCACAATCTTGCAAGCAATACTCTAGGTTCATGACTGTAGTTTATATCAGGAATTCTAGTAGCCTAGAATTTTTAAGTGGTGAAAAGCTCGAGGCGACGCCAAGTGTGATGACAGTACAACTGGTCCAGCAGCTTTGTTTTACAATCTCAAGACGTTCATGGCATCTATGAAAACACGTGAACAACGAGCAGGTTTAGGTAACGGAATTGTACCTGAGACATAAATTTCTTGAGAACTTCGCTCTTACTGGACTCATCACTTGTGGGTAACCCCATTTGTTTCTGCCGTTGATCATACTGCAAGACCGACGCCATTGGTTAAGTGTTGAATCACTCAGCGTTCACACTACTAAAGAGAACTGTTGGCTTCCATCGCAGAGATTTCTTACTGAAGTAGAAAGACTATGTCAGGCATCGTAGTTATGACCACAGGAGGGAGGATTATTCAGCAGGAAACATCTCTTTTCCAGGTTTCAGTACAAAACCACTCATTTGCTTGCGACGTGATTGCTTAAACTCAAAAGAATAACGATAATCAAAGGCCTATTTTGGAAACGTTGACCTACGAGCTCGCCTTATAACATTTTTTCCAGGATATTGATTAAGGAAATTGAAAATTGATTACTTCATTCTCCAGGCAACAGGGTAAACACTTAGTTGCTGAGGAGGCAATTGCAGTATTGGGAAATCGCGCAATTGACCCTGATGGCCATGACATCCTGAATATCCAATTCTCTCCCGACAGTACTGGAAATGAGCCTCATCAAGAAAATCATCCGGACAGGAGGCAAGAAAACATACCTTCAATTTAAAATGGTTTTCTAATCTTCTCCCTTATGCTTGAATAAGAAAGTGTCGTTCGTACCATCATTTTCTCTACGGTTCCACGAGTTTCAGTATCCAGGTCATGCAATTTGCTGGTCTCAGGTTCCACCTTCTTAGTATTAATCTCAGGCTCTCCTTTCACCACACTTTTCCACCACTCCATTGAATTGCACTTGGTCAGAAAAATAGACAAGGTCCCATCGTCCTCTGCACACACAAAAACCAACTTCGCAAAGAACGCTCATTTGAGTCTCTCACTCCTACGTTCTCTTTAGATAGGTCATCAAAATAAATCCACGAACCAACAATCAAAATCTTGGACATTGTGGAATAGATTAAATTCATCAACAGTAATCCATAATAATTCCAAACTGTTACCTAAACTCCAGAAGCAGTCATCGGGCTTCACTGGATTGTAAAACTCGCCCTGCACGAGGAGACATATTCATTATCTTAGGGAAATAGGAGCTCAGTTTCAGTTATAAACTAAGACCTTGAGACTTGCTCTGCACAACTGCATAAGTGGATTACAAAGATTCAATTACGGACTGCTCATGTTCTCCATGATATCAATTCACGAATAGCGAAAGTTCACGTGGAAGTGGACCACCTGCCTCCAGAATGGGTTTCTGGCCCTTAAGACCCGCTTTCAACGTCCTGCTCTTTATTTCACACGCCACTGCTTTTCCCCTCGTGCCTTCCGGCATGTGCACATGCAATGCAATGTCTCCAAGAGTTTGTGTCCACGAGTATTTCTCGTGATCAAATCCATTCCCAGGATTAGGTTCTGCACACTCAGAGAAAAAATACAAACATCATGGCCTGCCCTCTTTTGTTCAAATCAAACAAACAAATAAAAGAAACCATCAAGAACCACCAGCAAAAATATGGAATGGATGCATTCAACGTGCACCCTTACAACCGGACCTCACAGCCAATAAACAGCGAAAGGATCACTTACTCAACCCTGTTCCCTCCTCTGGTTGTGCCCCATCAATATCAGCTTTCTTTGATGTCGGACTCTCCTCTTTCTTTTTCCGCGGGGATTTCTCGCTGATGGGGCTTGCTGCAATGTTCGAATCCATTATCTTTGGGGATGTCGGCGTTTTGCTTGAAATCTTGTTTTTCTCAACCTTCGCAATCTTCTCTGGTGCAACATCTTCCCCGTCATAAGCAGTCCTCCTTTTTGCCGCCGTCACAATTTCAGTCACCCTAGATTCCACCCTATCCTCTTGCAAAAGATCGGTCTCCCGAAACAGAAAGTCGATAACTGTCGTTAGAAGCTCCAGAGGCTGCCGTTTATGCTCCTCGAGCAAGGTGCTCAAGACAGAGTCATGCTGAAAGAGTATGCATTCAGACTGGCATGACGAAGGAGCACGGGGTTGTTCCTGCGAGGGGATGGCTGCTGCAATCTCTGACCGCTCTTCTTGGTCAGGCGTGACTGATGCTGGGGGCTTGACTTGGAGTGGCGATGAAGTACGCGATGGTACCATTTCCTCTTCTTCCTCATACTCCGATATGACAGCCATTCTCTAAACTTGTTATTGGCAAATTTTCAACCTTCGAAAACCTAGAAACTTGCCACAACTGCCGATGTCAATTACAGTCACTGAAGTGCGGGTATCTTTGGCGAATGATAACTAAACACCGTCAGAATCAAATTCATAGCGAAGAGCTGCACATTATTTTCTCTTTCCAACTTGTTTGCCAAGTCCAACAAAATCAAAACCGCGAGGACTCATGATTCAGTAAGTAGGAGGCTATCTTGGCAAGAACGAAAACATCGAAAGCAAGAAAACGTTGCCAATGTATTGGATACGCACAAACCAGTTCCGATGACTCAATCGATTCCATGCAGGCTTTGCAACAGTAAGATTATTCCATGGTCGAGACGCGCCCTCACCAAAGCCCGACAGCAGCTATTGCAGATTCCAAATAGATGTATGGAAACACCGCACGTACAAGAAATGCAGATATCTTTTGCAGAAACACTAAAAAATGTAGATTAAATACAGTCAAAATCAAATCCATTGCGCACACTCTCTTTGTACGTTGCTTGCCGATTCTTACAAAAATCAAAACAGCAACGGCTCATGAATCCAATAACCCATGGATTTATCTCTGGCACGACCGTAAACTATCAAAACAAGAAAATGTTGAGATCGAGGTTCGACCTCACCAAAGCCACAACTGCTATTGCAGATTCCAAATTCACGTATGCCTACACAGAGCAGGAATCACCACACGTAACAAGAAATCGGCAGATAAATGTTCAGAAACACTCAAAAATGTTGATTAAACACCGTCAAAATCAAATCCATCGCAAAGGAGCAGCACATTATTTTCTCCTTATGCTTGCTGGCCGATTCTTACAAAAATCAAAACGGCGACGATTCATGAATGCAATAACCGAGGTAAGTATCTATGGCACGACCGCAAACTACCCAAACAAGAAAAGGTTGCGATCGAGATACGGCCTCACCAAAGCCAGAGCTGCTATTCAAATTCATGTACGCCTACAAAGCGAAGGGATCGCAACACTCACGAATCAATTCAACAAACTGAATTTTATTAGACAATGCAGCGATGTCATAATTAAGAAGCGTCAATTACAACAATACTGCCATTTGAAACAGAACATGCGAAACGACTGAAATATTGCTACTTCGAAAGAGGTCGAATGAATTGCAGCCACCATCAAATCTCTGCCAATTGCAGTGAAACTGAAATCAAAACGGCAAATGACTTCAGCATCCCGAAAGAGCGCTTGACCACGAATGGCTGTAATCAGGTACTCGCACACTAATAATGAAGTTTAATGTTTGCAACACTAATTACGAACTCTTACACTAAATAGCGACAATGCTGCTAAAGTTACCACTAAATGACCCTAAAATCTAGGTTAGGATTGAGATAGTTCACCTTACCAGGGTTGCTATTTTGTGAGCTTGTAAACTTGTGAGCCTCTGAGCATATAATTTCTTACAGATTTCATCTAAAAATTTTGGTCAAAATTTATTATTTATGGTAAATTTTAGTACATATTGCCATGGACCTATTATCGTGGACCTATTATCATGATCCATTGAACAACCTTGATGTGTTACTTTGTTAAATTTGAAGAAGAAAAAGAAAATTGGTGATTAATTAGGATTTGTTTGAAATCGATTGAGGTTGTTTTATGGAGAATTTGATTTTTATAGTCACTCCCCTCTATTTGTTAGGTACCTCTAGGTGATGAGAGGAGCCACTTTAGCCGCATTTTTTTTTTCTCATGGCTAAGGGGATCTTCTCAATGTTAGGAGGTACCTAACAACAACAAGGAAGTGATTATATCTCAATGGAACAACCTCAGTTGATTTAGAAGGAATCCAAATTTATAACCAATTTTTTTTCTTCTTAAAATCTAGAAAAGTTCAATAAGTGGCACATCAAGGTGGCAAGTGCTCGATTCTCCTCTTGGCGTTGAGAGGTTCTAAGCAATAAGAGGGGAGTGATTAACCAAAGGACCATCTGATCAAAGATAGAAGAATTGAACCCTAGGAGATCTTAGAAGAAGACAATGATCAACTAATCAACAATTTGGTGTAACTAAGTTCATTCCTTTCAAAAATAATCCCTATCAACCAAATATTTTCTTCTAAAATCTTAATAAGTTCAATAACCAGTATTGACATCAAGATAGAAGTGTAGGTATCCCCCATCGACTCTAAGAGGATCTACACTACTATAAGATAGTGATCAACAAAAATGAAATTTGGTGCGACTAAGTTCTTTCCACATGTAAAGAATTCCAATTGGTGGTACATTCCCATTGATCCTCAGAAGATTCATGGTGCTACAAGACACTGATCATCTAAAATAAAAATCACTGTGCCAAAGATCATTAGTTATAAAAATAGTTCTTACCAACAATTTTTTTCTTTTAAAATCTAAACAAGAAAAAAATTATTAGTACCCTCCCATTAGTCCCAAGAGGATTCATGCTATTCTAGGATAGTCATCAACCAATATTCTATACAAACTTATTTCCAACTCCATTCATTTTTCACATCAATTGAGTTCATCATTTTCATAATGTATACTTCAAATATTTTAGACAACACTGAAAATTATAATTTTCATCTAAATTCTACGTAATATCTATATTCTACATAAAATCCATAGGATTAGGTACAAGATATCCATGGTAATAGATCTATAGTAATAGATACTCAAATTTATTAGAAGTTGTAAATTTGGACCAAAATTTTTTAATGGAATCTATTTTTAAAAATATTCTTCAATTTTCTAAGGTACGCTCATATAATCCCTGCTCAACATTCTTAGGCTTATGCTCACAAGCTCACATAATAGCACTACTAGACATCCAATCAAGGCCTATTTAAAAATAATAAAATAATTCTTTTAAATAAAAAAATTATTTTAACAATGTCTACAACTACCATATATACTTCTATTTCAAATTTCATGTAAAATCGACATACAATGCAAAAGTTACAAGCAAAAACCACTTGTCTAAGGCCAAAGGGACAACAAATAGGACAAGTGTTTCTTGCGATCACCTAGTAGATTTTGACATGTAATTTGATTCAAAATTTGACATTCTATTGTGGTGTTTATTACTATCAATTCTTTTCACAATCTTCTACACTATCATTTCTTATTCATATTAATTCCTATTCACACGATTTATTATTCATGTTCATTTTCATAATCATATCACTTCATATTTGTATGATGTTTTAGAATACATTGTTTCCTAATATAGAGATCAAAAGCAATATTCCTCATGGCTCCAACTTTTCCTATAGAAACTACTTCATGTGACCCCTCATAGTCTATTCCATTGTTGAAAAGTACTCCCTAGATAATATCCCCTATGGTCTACATTATAAAAAACTACATCCTAGACAATATTCCTCATGACCCACTCCCTTGTAGGGAAGTACTCATAGTGTTCCTTATTTAAATATTTGATAGTTATAAAAGTCAAACCATCTTAGAAGCTTAGCTATTTAGGTGTATTTACTTTGTATTTAGTTGACTTTTAGGAATGTATTTTATGTGGCTACGTGAATCTCCATGAGGTCATGCTCAAAGATTACATATGTTATTAAGATATCTTTAGAGTTACTTGGTATTATTGTATACATTCCAGATTCAAAGTTTTGAGAATTTCAATGAGTCAAGAAAACATGGAAGATTTAATTTTAAAGAATATTTTTTATTGTGTTGTATTTGTCATTTTGTTTTGCATTAGTGAATGAAAGACCCAAGTTTTGGTTTTTAAATCAATTTACAGTCCGTCCTTTAAGGGTTAATGACCGAATATTCGAATATCCGAATAGATGATGTCACACGATTCCAAAAGGGCTGATTTCCACGGTTAACAGTCCGTCCTGCAGTCCGTCCTTTAAGGGTTAGTGACCGAACACCTCCATGGTCACGACGTCATACGGGAGAATTCAAAGTCTAGTATTGAAAGCATAGGTTAACAACAGAACACAGGGTACGTGGTTTTCATTGCAAGAAATTGGAGCAAAAAATAACTCAACCCTGTTAAATAGTCCAAAACTTGTACATAAGACAGGTCACCTGAGCTGTCGTCTGCACCAGATTCCAGAAGTCCAGGCATAGCCGAAAATCCAATACTTCGGGTGAGATCACTCTTGATGTCTCAGACAGTCTTCCAACTTATTCTCTGAGATCCAAACCTCAAAACTTGAGACCCTTACAAGCAACCAGTGCTCATTCGCTCATGATATGCAATTCATATTTGGGAGTGAGTTCGGATTTGGCCCACCAGCATCATTTTTCGCTCCAAGTTGTACAATACCTCCTATGACTCCTATAATGCTAAAGTTTATGCGGACTCTTCTTTACTTTTCTTCTTTTTCTTCTTCTTTTCTGTTGTAACTCCATTGACTGCTCCTACCGCAGCTTCCACTGCAGCCTCCACGACAGCCTCGGTCTCAGCTTTCCTCTTTCTCTTTCCTGACTTGGTGACCTCAGGGGTTACAGCAACGGCCACTGTAACAGTAGTAGCCTCAGGAGTGGCAGCTTCCTTGGACTTCTTTTTCTTCTTCGCTGGGGGAGTAGCTTCCGTGGTTGCTACAGCAACAACTGGCTCGGAGACTTCAGCTGCTTCCTTCGACTTCTTTTTCTTCTTTTTCTCAGCAGTAGCATCAGTTGAAGGTGTGGCCTCAATGGAGGGAGTTACATCCATAGTCACATCTGCAGCTGTGTTGTAGACCTGAATATTCATAACAAAATTAGTGAATTCTGCATCATTAAAGGAAAAAAAAAGAAACATGTCAACTGCAACTTCAAATTTTGATACACCCAAAGTAGCAAATGAGAATGTCATGTCACTTTACCTTGGCAGCAGAAAGCAACCCTGGAGTTCCAGATTTCCTGTCCTTGTCATACGCCTGAATATTTGGCTTGCCCTTGGAACCAGGCGTAGCAACAGTTTTGCCGAGGGCCCTACCCTCAAGTTGCCTTAACCTTGCTTCGACCTGATGTGAGCAACCAAATGGACATGATTAAACTGCTAGATGGACAAAGATGTAAGAAGTTGAGGCACTCAACAAGTGCTTCAGTCATATGTTTAAACTAACAGTAGAAGGAGCAACTAAATGGAATCAGCAAGAAAGAATCGCTCAAAATCACTGAAGCACAAACCTTAGCACGACTCCCAATACCAATGCTGGCTTCAGAACTCTCTCCTAAGGCATCCATACGGATTGACAGTGCTGATTTAGCAGCAAGAACTCGAGAAATTTTCCCCTTAAATTTGGGTGCAGCTTGTCCTATCAATGAAGCATGATAAATGAGTCCATACTTGGGCGTCTCATGCTTGGTCTTCAATGCCCTAAAAAGTGCCTGCAGGGATTCAGAAGAGGATCAGCAATAGGACTCACCCACTGCGGCCATAACGAAATTGATGAGCATACATGTTAGACGAAACTGACGCAGAAAGGAATCAGAGAAACGGGATGAGAGATATTCAAGCACCTTTTCAGCACCCAAAATTTGAACGGTACTAGCAGGATGTTTCGCCAAGTTAATGAGACTTCCAGCGTGAGCAATAAGCCTAGCACCCACTAATTCTCCTACCATAATTGTAAGATTTGGTGCAATTGCATTCATACGGCTCCTCAGATAGTCAAACAGCTGGCCTCTGTACTCCGAAAGTGCAATGACCTGATCGCACAGGGACTTGATGTTCAACATATCATGATCACTAACTTCTGTACCCATGGAAATAACAGCTGCTTCCTTCATTTCGGCCTCCACTTCCTCTTGCAATATCTGGTAAGACCCACACGTGGAGTAAGCTTACGATACGTCTTTTGACGAAAATTAGCGAGAAAATGATCTGAAATATTATCTCCGTGCAGAAATCCTATAACCATTGCCATAAAAATGTGAATTTATTTACGAGACGGTTGTATGCACTTCAGAAAACTGGATGTTCAGTGAAATTTACTCACCCCAGAGAAGTCAAGGTCAGCAGCGTTTGTCCGGCTGCCCATCAGCTTCACTGCTTTAGCGAATTGAACATTATCCTGAACAATCTTTGCAAGCTCGGGAAAGTGCCAACCGTACCATTCACGCACCCTCATAGCATAAGTATTAAGCTCCTTATCCAAGTCATCCAGAAGCCCAATCGCTTGCACAATCATAGTGTCCACCTTGTCAGGACTGAACTTGAGTTTGTATCGTGATAAGCTGTGAGACAGTCCGAGACTCATGGGTGCCATGTCATGACCAGCTAGTCCTGAAATAAGCTCTGACAGCTGCGACCTCAATCCCCTCATAAGCTCCGACACGGCCGCATTGTTCACACAGTTGATTTCCTGTTCACACATGTTTCACACAAATCATTTCTCCGATACGGTCTTTCTCTTCACAAGTGCTAGTCTCTCTGTATGCAAGTCTCTTTCTAAAACACCTTCGAGTTCCGGAGAGAGAGAATGAATTTCAAAAGCGCAACCTTGGTGGTACCCTTCATATGTGCTACAGTAGTCTCTCTCTGGAACGCCTTCCTAATCCATAGAAAGTGAATGTGGTCATCAAAAGCGCAACCTTTGGAGCGCTCTTCATATGTGCAAGTATTTCTCTTAAACATCGTACTAAGCTAATCAGGTTAAAAAGTTAAACCTTTCCAGCGCCATAACATTTTTTGGTCAAGAAGCCTAGGGTTTATGGCTTTTGCTTAATCCACTCACCAGTTTGTCACTGATAGCCTTTCCGAGCTTGGAATCAGCAATAGCCAAAGTCTCGCCCTGACATTGAGCCTTGAGAAACTTGCGAAGACCTTTGGGCAGCTTGCTGTCCACAAGGTGCGACGCCGCGTTAAGAGCATCGGTCGTGTTCTCAAACTTGTCAAAAGCTTTCAACTTGACCATCTGAGAAAAACCACACCCTCAGTCAGCAATGAACTTAAACCCTAAACCCTAAACCCCGTCCCACAAAGCGTCCAATTACAATGACGAGCTTCTTTACAAAAAGAAATCGCCACGACGCATACCTTCCGTGCAAGTTCGGGGCTCTCAAACTCCTTATACAATTCCTGCAACATACGAAAAGAACCAAAACCCATCCCATGGTCAAGCCTCCGCATTCTTAACCGCAAAAACTACAATTTTGAAGCTCCAATACGACACATTTCCTACCTCAGAGGCATCGAGCTTGCCCTCGTTCAAAACCTTGAACAAGGCGAACCCCGCAGGGGTCTCAAAGAGCGCCAACATTGTGAATCAGCTGAGTCAAATCAACCCCACCAGGGGGTTGTGTGAGGGATTGATGTTCAGGGTTTAGGGCTGCGAGACGCAGACGCTGAGAGAGCGAGAGCCCTTCTCGAGTTGCGAAAGGAATTTCCAGTTGTGAGGTTTTGGGAATATATCATCTCAGCCGCTTCCTAATTGACGGCGACTCTGGGTTTGTGGGGAGTTAGGGCTTGGAGTTATTCAGCTCGCGGCACTTGGGTTGCAGTTGCCTTTATTCTAAAGCTTTTACTTTGGATTTAGACCTTTTTCACCGCCATGGCGCCCTACCGAAGAGAGGTGTCATTCGGCTGCCTTTACCTTTTGGCTTTAGCCTTTAGCTTTATTGGCACTGGATCGAAGGGGAGGGTCAGAATTCGATTTTGTTGAAGGGGAAGCTACTGTAGGTTGTTTCAGTAACATGTAAGTTAAGAGCATTCACATCAACACTCCCTAAATTTGACATACTATAAGTTTACATCTAGGGTAGGGAGCCCTATCATTGCACATTTAAGGTTCACATTTGTGTATTTAAAAAATCAGGCCATCAACTCGATTGAAATTTCAAACCCACCATGCTAAGTGAATTAACTTCACAATTCCATTTACAAAATTCAATCTTGGAATTTCACTTGAACAACAAGTAAGAAAAACCACACGGATGTATTTAGCTCATTCCAATTGCTCTGGACCCTATCATTGCGCACTTTCTTGTGCATCAGACCCTATCTTTGCGCACCTTGGTTGCTCAATGGACCCTATTATTGTGCACATGTCTGTTGTGAGGTTCATTGTGTTGAACATGATGGAATGTTTCTTGCCCTTTTTGCACACTTGATAGAAGATATATTAATTAGCCCTGCCTTGATGTTGTTGCCACTATTGTAGCAAATATCGCACTTGATTTGGATATGGGGAACGGCTTTGGTTGACTCAATTGAATCTACAGGTGAGATTGTGTTCTAGATTTCTCCTTTCATGTCCAAGAATTATGAATTCCTAATGATTTTTGTGAACATGACTAAATGAAGTAACTAAGAACACAAGAAAAACTGAATTTTTTTGGTTTTTGTTCGCTTTACAGGTGTTGGTGAAATCATATATATTCTGGTGATTTGATGTGAATCTCAATGTTTCTCCTAAGTTCAAGTTGGAAAATCTTAAACTAGGGGAAGATCAAAACAAATGAGACAATATGTAGAGGTTCTTCAATATACCCTAAACAATCATACTTGCAACACATGGATGTTCACTCTTACTTCACTCTCACTTCACAGGGACAATTCAAATGCCATCTCCTTCACACATTAGAAAACTAATCTCAAATGTTTCCACTCTACTAGAAAAACATTATAAAACCTTCTAATCCACGAGAACCTATACATGATGACGCAAGTGCCTGGACTACCATTCACCATTAGAAATTCGGCACTTTCTCAAACGCTAAACAAGAAACCGATATTCGGAGCAATTATAACAGAAACTAACAATGAGAGCAAGTATGATGGTTGTGGGAACAAGTTCGAAAGTACAACAAGACATGCGGACCACGTAGGAAACAAAAAGACCTGGATACATAACCAAGGCTTGACAACCAACACTCTTCTCAACAATGGCAAGTCTTTGCACAAACCCTAATGTTGAAAACACCTGTACAAGAAAAAACCTTGGTTGACAAAACACCCCCCAACGCCACCATAAACAAATACACGATAAAAGAAACGTGATGAAAGAACATAGGCATCTAATCTCAAGGTCAAGAAAACACAATAGTCCCACACAAGCTACGCATGTCAAATGGCAACATGAATATGCTACTAACCTCCAAAGAACAAGGCGGCTCCTAGATGTTGGAAAAACGCACAGGCGCTAAGGAGAGAGACAAACGAAGATTGGTGAGAAGCGATGAAGACTCTTCTAGGATTTTCATGTGCAAAAATAGGGCCCTAGGAGCATAGTAATAGCATCTGCACAATAATAGGGCGCTATATCCTATCTTTTCAAATTCTAGTCCCCCACTCATGTTCATCAAATGCTCTTCATAAATAGTCAATTGACCAATCTCTAAGTGGAAGATAGAAAAAAACTCTCTAAATTTAGATTTGAAGGGCCATTGCTTGACATATTAGGATTGAGTGTTGTATTGATATTTTGTCTTCCAATTTTGGCATGTGGTAGATGTTTTGAAGGCCTTAGTGCATATGCTCAAAGGTATGCATACTCATTATAGCCCCGTAATTGCATCAAACATTTTAGTCCTCGAAATATAAGAGTGTTGTATGTAGGTATTCAATGGAGTTGAAGGTTCATAATGGGTATGCACACCTTAACTCCTAAAGGGAATTGAATACATTTGCCTTCCTAGTATAGACTAGGTGTTTTATGATACAAAGATGAAGGTACAAAAGAATTCCAATTGAATTGACTTTCTTTGATAAACTTGTAAAGTATCAATGAGAGTATTGCATAATCTATTTTTTTTTTTAGATGTTTCTATGCAATTTTTAAAAAATATTATGTTTACAAACAAGCTAAAATAGTACAAATTTCACATATATTTTCATTTCATCTAGGTGTAGATTGTGTAAGGAAGTTCCAAATCACTTGCCAATTTTTTAATTGCATGGACATGTCAACTATGAAGGTAGCCATGCTTTTGCTTTTGCAATTATCATCAAGTAAAATGTAGTATATTGTTTGTACAATATTGTACATGAAGTCACTACCCTTTTGATGCTTGCAAGGAGAATGGTATGTACATACAAGTGTGCCTTGATCACATGTAGAAATAGTGACCTTGTGACACTCTAGTGTGATTTTTATTCTCCAAGTGTAGAATCTATTCCCCCTTGACTTGTACTTCATTCCTAAGAAAATGACATATATTCTTTGTAGGACATATGGACAATGAGTGGATTTAGGGATGGAAATGGTTAACATGTAACAATAGCTTACATGTAATGATTACAAGCTATGTCAATAATCCTTAGTTCAAAACAAATTTTAAAAAACTCAAAATTGAACTTGGAAATTTAGGGGTTAAAATATACATTTCTAAATTTTTACTCTATAAGCTCCACTTTATTATTATATAAATTTTTATTATTTAATAAATAAAAATATATGTTTCCTATTTCTAATAAAAGATTTAGTTATTTTTTTGAAAGTAAAATTGTTGTGAGTTTTTGAAGAAAAATTAGTGAAATTCATATCACATATAAATGTGATATAATTCTTTTTGAAAATCATACTATATGTGTATATTTTAGTCTAGAATAGTACAATGCAAAACAAAATTCCATGTCATGATATATATAGAAATATAGATATAGACCTTTAACTTCAAATTACAAAATAATACTCAATTAAAGTAATTTCTCAAAATTTTATGGTAGTGTAAAATCTAGATTTTGTAGCTTTCCTCAAAAAAAATTTAGAAGGGAACATTTTCATACTTTAAGTATCATTAAAAATCACACATAGAATAAAAATTTGTTGAAATTCAATAAATCAAAAAATATGTTTGAAATTTTAAATAGGAACAAAAATACTATTGAAGCCTATATAATTTGTCAAAATGTAGGTGTCTAAATGCCTCTAATCTTTTGTGATCAATCTAAGTTTATGTCCTACTCAACTACTCTAAGGTGCTTCATGCCACTCCACATATAGAAAATGCTAGACCAATCTATAGCTTTAATTTTTTTTCCACAAAAGACATCTTCATAAATACATCTATTGTTCTAATTTTCATTTTTCTTCTTTATTCATTTTGCACCTAATTTTCTTTTGAAAAACCATGCTTATATATGGACATGTAGTACTTACAAAAATTATCATTATTTTCTCTCTATTATGGATGAGTGTAGGCTAAGCAATTAAAAACATCATTTGAAAGAGAATAAAATGCTCAAGCATTCTATTCACATTCTTTCCACAATGCATGTACAAAACCAATAAGTTCACTACTCACTTTATCAAATTGTACTTTGCTATAACATAGCTTGAAAAACAATCTATCAAGACAATTGTCTATGAATTTTCCTCTTGTTCTGTCATTATATAGATTATATTCCCTTAAACTATGAAGTCTTGTAACATTCAAAAAGCACACACATCTAGAAACCTTGAGTTTAAATTGTTTATGAGTTCCAAAATGTATTCTCTGCCAATCCTTGACCAATTTTGTAAACTTCTATCACTTAAACAACTAGGTATCTTATGGTCTTGAAAAGTATCATCTACATCAGCAAAAGTCATAGACCCTGTTGGTACCACTTCACAAAGAAATGGTCTAAAGTGTTAGGTGTTTCTACCAAATCTCTATCCAAGTAGTGTCTTTATAAAATATTGATGTTGACATCCAAAGTAGATCCAATACTAGTGATGATTATATTGAAATTCTTGTTGATTCTATTCTCAACAATCCCAAAACTAAGGATTTAAAATGGATATCCTAGGGAACCCTTTAATTTGACCTTTAATTTGAACTTCAATTTTTAGGCTAGCCTTTTAAGTGCAAGGTCACATTTTTTCTACCTTTTGCAATTGCAAGATCAATTGATTTTTGAAGGGCAATCATTTTTGCCCCTTCATTCATACTCTTTTTGCTACTTTAACCCTTAAATGCCCAAGGCCTGTTTGGAGCTCCTTGAAATTTGATCTAAATTGAACAAAAAGTCAACATTTTTACAAGTTGTACCAATTTCTTTTGAATTGCAACCGTACAAATTCAAACTAGAGATGTTAGAGATCACATAGGAAAAGAAAACATAACAATATCACTTACAGATTGAAAGATTACAATGTTTGATCATGAGGGTGTAAAAATTGTGAAAATTTTTCAATTCACTTTTTGCATGACAAATCTAAAAAGTTGGTCACTAAAAAAATATGAGGTTATAGGGCCCAGCATGCACAACCCCAATCAATTTACAGTTTTTCAAAATCTATTCTACAATTTTTTTAAATGAATTTCTAATGTGATTTTGCCTCCAAGATCTAGTATATTTGAGGGTCATTTTCAAGAGCCCTCAACACTACGGGAAGTCAAGATTGCAATGGGGATCCTTGCACTAAATCTTCTATAGAAAAATCATAATCCTTTATTTTTTAGATCAACTTTATGATCCTAAAACTAAACTTCAAAAAGAATTCTCCAAAAATATAAACTACTAATAATAACAATTTGGTTGGGTTTTACTTAACTTCAAAGTTTTCGAAACACCAGAATCTGGTGCCTCGGGCATTTAGGGGTTAAAGACATAGCAACCTTCAAAATATAAACACCTGAAAGTTGAACATAAAATTAGAAGAAAATAAGGATGGGATAAAGGGAGTGACCATTCATAGCTTCTTTTGGGGGACTCCTTCGACCTTACAGGTCAAGGTCTTCCTTCGCCAAGATCTACGAAATTCGGAGATGGCGAGTCGACGAAACAAGTTCGAGAAGGGGTTCTGGCAAGGCAGCCGGCAATCTGCAGCTGAAGCTTGGCTGTCATCGTCGAAATTGCTTGTCTGTCATTGCATGGCTCTGGAAATGATATTCACACTGACTACACTTGGCAATTTCCAATCTCTCTAGCTGCAATTGGCAATGTAGCGCTTCTGCAGATTTTGCAGGTCGCTTAGCTTTGTTTTGAGCTCTAATGCTGGCCATTGCTCTTTTTGGAAATTTTGATTTAATTGTCTGGATTGAGAGGGGGCGTTTGAGAGGTTGTTGATCCGACGTTGTCTCAAATTAGGGCTTCATATTCCCAAGTCCGGATTCGTTCTATTCGCTTGGAATCGCCTTTCTTCGCTTGCATGCCACGACGAATTTTGCCCTAACTCGATTGAGAATCGATTAGTGCATTGCAAATTGACTGGAGGCCCTTGCATTGTGGTCGCAGCATGTTGGGAAGGGAGCGACTGCCGATAATTTCAAGGGATTAAGGTGTTTCTGTGTCCGGTGTCAGTCATGAAGCTGGTAAGCGTCCTCTCACGTCTTATACTCCTCTTTTTTCTCTTCTAAATTTTTTTGGTGGATACCCCGGGGTTTTAGGGTTTAGGGTTTAGGGTTTTCAGCAGGTTTTCACTTCTTCAATTGTTTTGCAAATTGCAGACATCCCTAGGGTGTGGGAAGGACCCCGGCCAGGAGGAGTCCGGTCCTGCATGCCACCTTCTGGATTTTGACGAGTCCTGTGTTCTACTCGAGTGTCCCATCGACCTTTCCGCGTTAGCTCTCTTTCACCCCGCTCCACTTCCCGAAGAACAGTCTCCCAGTGTCCGGAGCTTCATAGCTGTACGCAAGAGGAAGGGAAATCAGGATGCATTGCTGAGGCCATCTGCGAGGATTCGTCTGAACCATGAAGAGGATGGGAAGGGTAGAGATTGTAAGGAGATGAGTTCACTCTTGAAAGAACTGAATGGACAGGTCCTAGCAAAGGGAGAGCCATGGTACAAAGTTTCAGGAATGGAGCTTGTGGATGTGGGACTACTGGATGCTGTCATCATTTCAAATCCCGCCGGCATGCTTGGCCTTCCCTTCTTAACGAAGCACCCTGATTTCTGTGGCAAGGCAAGGATTTTACTCTTACTCCTTGTTGATTGTATCTGGTTTTATAAGCTTAGAGAGGAGATATTAGGGCAGAGTTTATTATTTGCGTCACTTCTAGCGTTCGAACTCGTGTAGGAGTGTGATTCTTGAGAGATGTTCGGAGCTTTGAAGAGATCTTTGGTGCGGGATCCAAAGCGGTTTCGATCAAATTTTTATCATTATGCATGAATTTCTTATGCGATTTCAAAGTCGGAGGTTGTAGAGTCACTACAAGTAAGAGTAGATAACTCCATATCCATTCAAAGATCAAGTGGCCGTAGACAGGGAGTCAAGTCATGCCTCACACCTCTTGCTAATATGTCCAACCAAGTGTATGAATGGACGAGATTTTCCGGAAATAAGTATAGGAGGCGGGATCAAGTCCCGTATGTGAAACTATCCTTCCTTTACCTTATTTATGTGGAGAAAACATGCGAAGGGCCTTGTAGAACCAGGTAGCGTTTTGTAAAGATATCGTTTCACTTGATGTCTAATACCATTATTTGTGCAGGTCTATGCCACTAAAGCAACTGCTGAGATTGGTAGAATGATGATGGAGGAGTTAGTGCTTCTGCACGCTGACTTTATTCAACACCGTGGAAGACTAGAAACTGGTGGGCAGAAACCACCTTGGTTAGACCCCTCGTTTCTTTGCTCTTTGCCAGTGCATATGAGGGGTTCGTTACTCGGTCGATGTTTCTCAAATAGGGCAAACTGGCAGCCGCTGTACAGGTTCGCCACTTTTTCTCTCTTGGAATTCAAAGGTCGCATTGCAGAAATCAGGTAGTTTTGTTTTGCTATTAGCTTTTAAGTTTGCGTTAGACTAAATTCTGGCCGCGTCTTGATCTCCTCCATGGGGTTGCCTATGTTACAGTGCACAGGACATTCGAGACTGCTTCGTCCATGTGCAAAAATTGCGCTTTGGTGAAGAGGTCAATATCAATGGCAGTCTGAGAGTCTCGCCCTCGAGCTCTGGGATGGGAATTGGGGCATCAAATTGGATAATTTCTGGAGCCAGTCAGAGCATGGGCTATGTTGCTGCCTCTTTGGAAACAAAGAACCACGCGATGCCACTGGATGTGGCCCCATTGGCAGGATGTCATACTCTCATAATTTCTGATGTTGAATGTTCACCTGAAGCGGAGAATGTCATTTCAAGCAGAGAAGACCGTGTTGTCAAGGCACAAGAAATTCCTGAAATTGGAGTTGAACATGTAGGACCAGTCAGGCAGTCCTCTTCAGGTTTTGGTGTCTCACAACGACCTACACCAAAAATCAGTGGAAGCTTGCCATCGGCTCCTGACCGGGGTGGCTTATCAAGTTCCAGTGTTGGAGCGCCAAAACCGAATACTGCTTTCCTGCCGCCTGTTGAAGAAGCTGTTAAGGGAGAGAATGCTGAAGTAGATGTGGCAACTCTAGATTTGGCACTAGAAGTGGCTTCAGCATGCAAACGAGCAATTGAGACTCTAAGAAGAGGAGGTTCTGTTCTGTTTCCGATAAGTCCCTGTGGATTGCTGCTGGAGCTTTTAGAAGAGTTGGGAGTTCAGCTTGGAGCCGCTAATCTGAAGTGAGTGTCAATTTTACCTTTATGGATTCGGTATTCCGTTTATGCAACGTCTTGTGCCATTGACACGATGTAAATATCTCGTTCAAGCCTTCTGCTCAGGTTTCCTTTTTTGTTTTTTGGTCTCAGGCACGTCCCTATTCACTATATCTCCACAGCCGCAGCGGAGATGCTGGCCTACTGTAATACTGTTCCTGAGTGGCTATGCAGAACCCGACAAGAGAAGGTGAGTTCTGGTACCGGTCAAACCGTGGGTGTGCAAGGTCCTAGATTTACAACGACCTTGATGTAGTGTATTTTGCCTTGTGATTGATTGATACTCGCTGGCGGGCTTCTAGCAATTTACATGGTAATGCATTGTCTGTGTTCCAACAACTTTAAAGACGAATTGAGTAATCAGTTTCACGATTTTGAACGGGTTGGACAGCTGTATGCAGGGGAGTCCTTGTTTGGCTATGTAAATCTACTGCAGGAGGAACGCTTGCATCATTCGAAAGCATTTTCTTCTCCAGAATTGAAGTGAGTTTGTCTGTTTGTCAGTAAATTTTACAAAAGAAAGAATTTTGAATTGGTAATACCATTCTTGATTGAGGATGATAATGTCGGACCAGCGATGATGCTGATGCATGCATGTTGGATGCATCCATTCTTGTTTTGTTAGATTGGTCTTGACCATTCTTACGTATGCGTTTGTACCTGCAGAAAAGTGTTGCAGGAGCCTTGTGTTGTATTTGCAGCACATTTTAGTTTACGTATGGGCCCAGCCGCACACCTCCTGCATTGTTGGCGTCAGAATCCGCTTTGCTTACTGATTTTGACTGAGGTTGTTATCTGTAGTCTCAACTACATAGATAATTTGTTCAGCTCTTTATTGTCGCTACCTCTTTCCTGTAAGTTTTAAGAGGTCATACTACTCTAGTCTTGGAAATAGCAGCAGACTTGTGACATTATTACTTCTCTGATATTCGGTAGCAATTTATGAAACCCTGGCGTCTTATTATGATTCTAGCTCGATCGACCAACGCATGTTCTTTGTAACGCAGGGGGAGTTTGATAAAGACCTTTTACTGGCCCCATATATGCCACTATCAATGCAAGTCCTTGACTTGCCTGCTTCTTTACGACTAAGGTACTGCCTTATATCTCATTCATTGTTCTTGTTGCCCTAAAAATTTGCAAATTGTTCTGCAGATTACTCGCAATAAATTTGAGAAGAGCCCTGTGAAGAGGCAATCTCCGTCCCTACTAAATATTGGGCAGTGCCTTTGAAGTTCTTGATTTCTATACCTACATTGAATGTGTGAAGCATGTTTAGGTGTGTTTGATATTTTGTTGGCTCCTGGAAATTGTTAGCTATGATCCTGCTTCCTAATAATACTGGAGATGGTTTTGAATTGGGGTGCAAGTATGACGTAACGGCAGGCTTCTAAACTCAAACAATATTTTGTCATTCTTTGGAATATAAGAGTTGAACGTCGCTGTCGTCTTAATCATGCATGGTGCGATTTGTAGGTCAAAGGAAGTAGCGTCAGTGCTGCAGAGCATTCACCCACAAGTTGCCCTGGTTAGTCTATATAATGTACACATATCTTGTCAACTGTCACTGAACTTTAGTCTACGACTGCTATGTTACGTTTTGTGCAACTAATTTCAGATCGGTTCGGCTTTAGATAGTTATCTACATATGAGAATAGTCTTTATAGCACGTCTCTTTACCTTGGTACCATCAGTTTGGCTTTTCAGGAGCTGAATTTGCTCTATATCTTTACATGGCTATATAGTAATCTGCTTTAATTGCAACAGGTTCCTGGCTTTTCACAAAGATCACTGAAGGCAGCTGAAAGCAACACAAAAGTTTTACAGGGCTACGAGGTGGGTCGACCAGTCCAGGTTCCAAATTTTGAGACCGAACTTGAAGTAGATATGTGTGCAGAATTAGCTCTGCAAGTCCAGCCAAAACTAGTAAAACCCAAAACAGTTGCAGCTGCTCCTTTCCGAGCAGACTTCTGCTTTCGAGATGGTAAACTTTCTCTCCAAACACCTGCTTCATCCAGTCTATCTTCGGATGACTATCAATGTCGCTGGGGCCAAGTGAATGTTGGAGCGCTTTCAAGAGCTCTACAGGAAAGAGGCATGGGTGACGTTTCTGTTCATGAGTCTGTAGTTGATGAATCGTCTGCTATGAGTGCACACATATCATTTGTGGTGGAAATCCGATCTCCTTCCAGGGCTTGGATAGAACTGGGTCCAAACAGTAGTCACATCAAGGCCAATGAGCCTTCTTTACGGCATCTTATTGCGGATGCTGTCAACAGTGTACTTCAAGTAATGTAATTGTGTATGAGTCGAGATCTGGATAATGTGGCTACAGTTAAACATTACAGGTCACTGCAAGTGGATGAGCTCTATTTGAAGAGTAAAAGAAATCTTGTAATTACAAGACGTATCCAATTTATAGTGGGTGTTCAACGTTACATAATTGTATTTGTGAATGAAGTCCATTAACCCTTTCAGGCTCAAGGGTTTTTCATGATCAGGCATTTTCTACAACCTATCCAGTCAGGTACAATTTCATGCACAATTTCCTCTTTGAAATGAAATGAAATGAAATGCTTGTGGGATGTGGTAACTGTATGGATTTGGGAGTAAACCTTGTATGGCTAGAATGCTCAGAAATAGGATGAATTGCAGGGTAGAGAACCAAGATCATAAAAGTCAAAATTCGTGCTCAAGGTTAAGTGTCACTGATAGTTTTCAGAAGAATTCTTGCGAGGAGGAAAAATTGAACCTAGACTCTTCCTCACTTCTGGTACTGTGCTCGGTTTGTCCTTTTTTCACTTTTTAAGGTAAGCGTACCCATTATGGAGTATGGACCTTTCCCCAATTGTGTCCTCTTTCTACATGTATCCGATGGGTATCCAATTGGGAAAGGGTCCATCCTGGGTTTGTGTACTTTAATCATGACTCCCTGCATTGTCAGAGCTCTGAGACTTCATTGTGAAAATGCATCCAATAGGCAGTATTTCTTTCGCTGTGAAGATAATTGGTATGCATCGCCCATAATCCAGCGTTAATACAGTCATAATCTCCATCTTCGTTAAATGGCAGAATCTCAGGACCTCTCACTTCCCAAATGACCCCATAGTTGATCATTTAAGCAACTTTGGAGCACATCATGTGGAGTATGAGGTAGTGAAAATTTTTCTTGTGTAGGAAGATAGGAAATATGAGGATAGCAAAATTTTCAGAATTTTATTTCGAAAATTGAAATTATTGTGAATTTTGGGAGCCAAAAAGTGCATTTCACTAGTAGCCAATGTCTAGAGTCTTCCAATTCCTATCATTCAATTTGCTCACTATTTTGAGACATATGTTACAACCTTATTAGTCCCATACAACCTTGAAAAGGACAAAAACATACATTTCAATTTTGAATTTTAGCCTAAGGTTGGAAATAGTGCATCCTAGAGGTTGGATATTGGGTGTGGTTGACAATTGGTGCTTTTACCTTATTCTAGTTCTTTTCTTTTAGGGTGGCACAATCCTAGTGTAGGGGCCCCAGGGATTTTAGATCATGGACCCTTCACAAAAAACAAGTAGTAAGTAACTAAAATGGCATTAGTGAAACTTCAAGCAAGGAGAGACTTTGGGAGAGATTTCGACATCCAATGAACCTACAACTTGCAAACAAATAGAATTGGCTACATTTTGTAAGCCAAAGTTTGCCATGAAAACTTTGGAAGTTAACCCTAAGTCCCTAAAGCTCTTGAATAGTGGGTGCGATCAAGAAATTCCTAGGTCTAGATCACGGGGGGCACTATGAAAGAAGTTCATAGGTGAGGAGCGATCAAATTTTGGAACCCCTATATTATATCCTAATATTTTATTTTTTTTCTACAAAAAATATGAAAAGATTTTCCTACTTTGAAAGTTTATGTTCTGAATTATTGGTATTTTTTTATGTTAATAATAATTAGTTACAAATTTTTGAAGAAAAAAGATACACTATAAAGCTAAAAATAACTTTCACACCCCTATATTATATAAGAAAAATGAAAAAAAAATTCTATAAAATAGCTTTCTATTGAAAGTTTATTTTGGCTGAATATTGATACAATAGTCATCTTCATGTGATCTCTATAAATACTTTAGTTGAAAAACATGCCATTTGAGTTCATTTTTCAATCCTTTCTAGACAATAAGTCACATGTTATTTAAGATTGAAATTTTTGGCAATAAAAACCTATAGACATTATTAAACAAAGCTCAAAATTGTAGGTTAAAATTATAGTTTATTAGAAAGTAATTAGGAAAAGTAAAAATGGGTAGTTAGGATTTGGTCCCTCCTCACCCATGAACTTCCTTTGTAGTGCACCCCCTGTGGTGTGGATCACCAGGGCCCCCATACTAGGACTATGCCTTTAGGGCTTTATGCATTTGAATGACACAATTTCCATACTCTGAAATAGGCCTATTTCATTGAAATATAAGGTTGTATCATATGCATTAAAATAGAATGTCTCAAGTGCCAATCCTAGTGCCAATCTTTCGATATTGAAGTGCACTGAGCGCTTAAAACTAGGACTAGCATAAATGTGTTTGAAGTTACACTTGGGTCTTGATAAAGATACCAAACTCTTACCCCGAATTTTTCCACTAAGGTAGACAAGCCTATTACCACCCTGATTTGCAATCTGACTATGTTGGGGCCATTTCCAAGAAGGTCAAATATTTTTCATAGATGTGTTCTTTTTTCATGAGTCGAACCCAAGTGGAATTATAATTTTCTGATGAAAATTGTAATTTCTATGAATTTCTGAAGTGGTCTGCCCTGAAATGACAAAACCGTTTGTAGACTAGAGTCATAAATGTCCTAGAAACAACCTAAAACCGCCATTTCTTGTATCTATTAGCATTTGGAAATTGACCAATAAAGGAGGGAGGACACTAAATCCTGCAATCGAAGTGGGCCCCATAGGGGCCAGATTTACCATGGAGAAAACGCAGGAATTTTTTATTTTTTGCACATAATTTTTTTTGCAAATTCTGAATTCATATTTGCAATCAGAGACCCCAAATTAGCTTGGAGAGGTCTAGAACATACCCTAGGCACGTCTCAAAATAGGGGGCAGGTTTTACTTTTACCCCCGAGTAAAACACAAAATGCCCCTGCGGGGCCCACTTCGATTGCAGGATTTAGTGTCCTGCATAAAGGAGTGACACGATACCCTAAATGACATTAATTCTATGATTTTGTCAGAATCTGGAGCAGATTTGACTAATTTCTGGACAGATTTAGATGCTTAAATGGACGGAATTGGGGCCAATTATAGAGTGACGGAATTAGGATGCAGACGGAATTGGGCAGTTCTACCTTAGTCCTAGGAACATGAGAATCCAACCTGTCCATTCGTTCTCATCGCTATTGATTGGACACCCGTGTGCCTGCAGCTTTCGCTTACCCATTGGGATCACATACCGTCTTCCTGGTGAGCACCGAGGTCGCCTTCACTCAATGCGACTTCACAGGAGCAGTACAAGTTCCAGATGGATTTCCAACTACTGTAAGAATCCACCTTCGAACCCTGTCTTCATTGTAGGTGGGCTCCAAATCAATGTACACGTTCATTTCGATTGAGAGTTTCCTCGAGTCTTTCGTCGAATGGAAGACACCCGACATTCTCCTCACACCAATGCCGAGAGGAGGATTTGTGAACTGCAATGGTGAGCTAATGTTGAATTGGGTTTGCTTTTCTGGATAGTACACGATCAAATCAACGGATACCGCGCTTTACTTTGTGTGCAATATTCCCGGACATTGCCTTCAAGGTGGCCAGAAAGTGAAAGTTACACCTGTGGTGAGTATCCACGACGGCCTCTCTTGAGTTTCAAGCTTCTGTGAGCGGATAATAATAAAATGATGCCATGTGTTGTGAGGTTCGAGGTGACACATAGGTCTCCTGCCTTCTTTTAGAACCCGCGCTTCCTAGATGGGACTTCAATTTTGATACGTTGCCATGATTGAGAGCTTCAAAATTGCGACATTCAACTGAAAGAGCTCTTAAATGTAGGACTACTATAAGTTTTTGTTTTGTTTTTTTTGACACAAATGAAACGAGATTTCATTGCGAAGATAAAAATACAGAACCTGCCAGCCACAAACTACTATAAGTTTTTGTCTCAGGTTGCCGCCTTGAGAACTTTCAATGTTCTGAATTTCCGCCATAATAACGCCATTGACCTTGCAGAAGAGTGTACTGTAGTTAACAGAGCATCTATCATTCTTTGTTTCCACTTAGGCTGCGGCTTCTTTTGGACGCAGGGCACGGCCACCCTCTCACCTCCTTCAGGTTCGACGACAGCAAATAATGCCCCACATCCATCAACTCTCAGCGGCGTGACGACTGTGTTACTCCTCCTCATATCTTCCACGTACTTGGCTAGTTCTCTAATTCTTTAAAATTACATTACACATGGTCTCGCAAAGCCTATTTTGTTTGAATCCTGCATTCTAGTTCGTTATGCAAGGGGGATTGTGAGGTGCATTATTTTAATTTTAGCTACATCACTATGTGTTATGAACTGTTTGATAAGCACCGTCTCCCCTGGAGTTGCACCCTCGTGTCCCAGTTCATGGATTTCCGAATGTTGACTGCATGAGCGCTACCAATTATTATCAAATTCCATGCATTGGCTTCTGAACCTCAAATATTGCAATTGCAATTGGCTATCAGACGGGATTCTGAAAGGGAAATTACCGATTCCACAGGAATTATAGAAGATTGTTTTCACAGCCATTTGCAGAACTCTCGTCCACTTTTAGCTTTTTCTTGATGAACGAATCTGATGCTTGAAGTTATATTTTAGTTATATGAATTATATGAATCTTGCTTTGAGTTTAGGGTTTCATTTTTTCCTCCTTAATGAGAATGATTGCCACAAAATGATACTATGAAGATATGAAGTAATAGCATGTGCTTGAGAGAAAGAAAATGGACCATACTAAATAATTATTTTGGTGTAGTTTCAATGAAGAGACATCTAGCCTACTACACACGTCATCTACAAATCCAAATGTGCAATCATTAGTTGGATTCTTAGCTCTTCAAAAGTTTTGAACCATATCAACACCAAAAAATTGTTTGCCTTGTTTACTTGGCTGAGCTTGTGGAAGGTGTGAAGGTGGATATGCACATGACCAATTTGTTGTCCTTCATCTAATTGCACCCTTAGTATAGATCTAAATCAACAAAGAAAATGATCTTTTAGAGGTGCATTTTGGGTGATATGGATGCCAAAAGATGTAGTCATTGTTCTTTTTCAACATCCATATCTTCAAAAATTGTCCCTATTCTCCTTTCAATTCACGAAAATGGAAGCCCTCCACTAATTTTAGTAATTTGTATATCAGCATTTAACTAGTTGTCTTAAGCACCCTCTACCTTAACCCTTGTATTGCACTAAGCCAGGAACACTAAACATGATGAAGATGATGCATATAGACAACACTTTACTTCCCATGAACTAATACGTCAAAGCGATGGTGCACAAGGCAATTGAACATCAAGATGTGATCGTGGTGGATTCCTTGGCGGCCAAGTACTTGGACAAAATGAAAGAAGGTTGGGCAATTGTGAGAACAAGTGTGCATTTCACCATTACAACAAATCAAAGTTTTGTTTGAACACCTACACTCACACTTTGGTAGCCAAGTTGGCAAATAGATCCAAAGAGCAACATGTGATGGTAAATGTACTATGTCCATGCCTAGTGGAATCAAACATGGCGAAGGCAACATTTGCAAACTCATATCTAGTTGCATTAGCTCATTAGGTGAGTATCCATAGGTGGCTCAATCCAATTGAGGTGGCTATGGCTCCAGTGTGGCTTGCCCTTCTATCCATTTGTAACAATCCTAATGGCAAGGTTTTCATCAAAGAACAACGAATCAACACATTTTGAAGAATCATCAATTTTGAACTAATTTCCTTTTAAATTGTTGAAGCTACTTTAATTAGTGTTTGGTTTTGACGTAAAGTAGTGCCTCAAAAGCTTACATTAAGCATTCATTTTCCAACATGTGGGAGAGGGATGTACATAGAAATAATAGAATTACCCATTGTCATTCTCTTCTCAATGGTGACAGTGTTTGGATTATCTAATCACTATTGTTTTGTATCTCAATATGGTGGCTTATGTGGAGTGAAAATGTTTGTATTAGGTGATAGAATGATTTCAATTGAAATAATATACAGTCATTGCCCAAGGATATAATCATTGTTTAAAGTCTTAGAATGATGCATTCAAGTAATTGTTGTAGTAAATAGACTAATTCAATCAAACCACAATAGGATCAAAGAAGACAAGAAATGCCTCTTCCCTAATTTTCACAATAAGGAGTTACATATTTTTGCTTTGATTGCATGTAACATTAATTCCCTTCTTTTTTTCTATTAAGTTGACTTGAGCAAAAATATCCTTTGAATGAGATTTTAATTTATAGAAATGACCTTATTCGTTTATTTCTACCCTTGCATGATTGCAAGGAACACTTTCTGATTTTGTTTCATTTTCATAATACTCTTGCTTATTTTTCTAGAGTACTTTAAGATTAGATAAAAAAATTCCATAATTTTAAAAATATGGCCAATGTATAGACTTTTAAGAAGATTGTGCCTTGAGATGATAAAGCATAGAAAAATTCTCTAAATAGGAAAACTAAAAAAGTACTAAATCTCAAAAAAACAAAAACCTCAACATTTGAATCTGTAAGAAATAGGGAAAAAAATTTAATTAACAAAGGACATTTTTAACAATTCTGTAGAGATGGTTATTTGCCAAAAGAACCACCTAAATAAGAATTTACATGTTTCAAAATGCAAGTGGAAAGAAGCTCACTTTGAGGACTTCCATACAACATATAATTAACTGTTTTTAGAATTCTCTTGAACAATAGTTGCAAGTCTACTAGAAGACCATCTCCTCCAAATTTCAGCTCTATAATCATTTTTTGGGGTATAAAATAGTACTAAACCCTTGCAAATTGGTAGAGTGACAAAAATTCCATTGGAGCTATTTTGGGATAGTCAAACATTTTTGAAAAATGAAAAAAATAATTAGCCAAGGTTTATAATAGTCAAGAGTACTTGAATTGTGAATCTTGAGTCATTAGGAGCCATAATACAAAAGTTGAGGCCAAAAAACAAATTAGCACGCAAGGTGTGACAAAAAATAGTACATGGGTTTCTTGCAATCACCTCTTTTGGGCTTGCAAACACTACAAGAGAAAGGGGTGTTTTAAATATAGTCCTAGACATATAGTCCTACAAGTAACAATCTTAAAAGGGTGTTTTCAGTAAAAATTTATTAACACACATGTATTTCTAGAAAAGTTTTATTGAAAACACTCCTTTTAAGGCCGTTGCTTGTAGGACTATATCCTAGGACCATACTTAAAACACCCCTTTCTCTTGTAGTGAAATCAAAATTTTCCTACTTTTCATCTCATTAACCAAAGTGTAATGGTACAAAGATTTTTGTGTAGGTATCAATCTATCCCGTCTAATCAAATGAATTAATCATTTTATTAAACATAGTTTTTAACTTCCTTCTTCTAATGTAGAAATCACAAAAAAACATTTAACTTTTGTAATACTTATAAAAATGAAGTGGATCAAGCTTCACTTGTAGAGTATGATGATTCAAAAATATCCTTAAAATTTCATGCAAAACTATGAAAACATAAAATCAACAGACAATGGTTGCACAAATTTTCCAAAATTCCAAAAATGGTCTCTTTAGTCCTTTAAGGGTTATTGCTTTGAAGTTCAAGGACCTTTATTGGATATGTTTCCAAACAAGATGTGAATATTCCATGCGAATGTGAAAACCTCCCCTTGTGTGCAACAAGATGTATTTAGAGTATTTTATTAAAAAATTAATATTAAAGTGATAATAAAAAAATTCTTCAAATATATAATTTACACTTATCTTGTCAACTATGAGTGCACACATATCTTTTCTGGTGGAAATCTGATCTTCTTCTTGGGCTTGGACCAAACAATAGTCACATTAATTCTTGAAGGATCTAAAAGTCCTTTGTGGCTCTATAGTATATTATCAATTCAGTATTATTTGATGAGGAAAACATTGACCAAATACTTTTCAATACAAATTAAATTATTGATCATGATAGTATATGAATAACAATGTATCACATTTCATATATTAAACTGCAATTGAAATGTTATAAGGCTAAATACACATCATATAGAGGGACCTCAAGGGCCTTTCAAGGATTAAGGCTAATGAGCCTTCGTTACAACATCTCATTGCGACAGTGTACTTCAAGTAATAGTGTAAGTTGAACCCTTAAATGATGCCGAGGGTGTTTTTGGTCTAATGGATGACAAATAACCTTCTTTCCTTCCTATGTAGGACGGAAGTGCAATTTTTCATCCTTGAAATTTTGTGCAAAAAGGAGAGATCTTACACAATAGTTTGACCTCCAATGAGTATTTATTTATTTATTTTTAAAGTAGATGAGCTTTGTTTGAAGAGTATAAGAAAATCTGATAATTACAATATGACTCCAACTCATAGCTAGACTTTCAACTCAATTTTTTAACATATTTTTTTTTAATTCAACATATGTAGTGCCAAATTTTTAAGCTAAGAAGATTAGAAGCCTTAAAATCTAGGCATGCAAGGTGCAAAAAATGTAAGTTTCTTGACTTCAAATGCAAATATCTTACAATCTATGTGGTCAAAGTTTCTAGAATTTCTTCCACACATTCTCATACCAATGTAGTGCAAGTCCTATGGTTTGATATGTACAAAAATTCTACATTTTTTTGCACTTTGGTACAATTTATAGCATAATTTTCTTCTATTAAATGGAATGAAATGAAATGCTTGTGGGATGTGGTAACCATATGGATTTTGGAGTGAATCTTGTATGGCTAGAATGCTCATAAAAAGGTGCATTGCAAGGTAGAGAACCAAGATCATAACAATCAAAATTTATGCTTAAGGTGAAGTGTCATTGTAATAGTTTTTAGAAGAATTCTTCTAAATAGGAAAAATTAAATCTAAGGTAGTTTGCTCTAAAAGCGACCCTCTTCTTCAAATCGACCCTAAAATTAGTTCTCAATTGGATATGAGGTGGCCCTCAAATCAACCTCTTTAGCCCTTGACTAGATCAATGATAATGAATTATTTATTGCAAGAGGCAATCATTCTCCTTGGTTCCTACACATCTCTTTACAAGTTGTAAGGGAACAAGTTTTGGAAGACCTAAGGTCACAAATAGATGCCTATGACAATGTTCTTCGAAAATTTAGAGGTAATTCAATAATGCTTCAAAATTATGAAATCCCTTGTGTTATATGTTGCATCTATTTCTCTTTTTTTGAAAAATGAGCTAAAATCTTCCCATCCACAAATGTCTACCAAAATTGGGGACCATCTCTTAAAGTGTCACTAAACACCAGAAGAAACTTGCATTGGTTTCAACAGAAACTAGTTGACGCAGAATTCTACATCAGCTAGTTTCTATTGAAACCAATGTAGGTTTCTTCTAGTGTTTAGATGAGACTACTGTAGGATTTTCCTCACTTCTATCTTATATAGTACAAAACTATGTTTGGTGTGTTAATTTTACACTAAAGTAAGCATACCCATTATGGACCTTTTTCCAATTAGTGTGTCCTCTTTCTACATGTATCTAAGTATAGATAGGTATGCAATTGGGAAAGGGTCTATACAAGGTTTGTGTACCTTAATCATGAGTCCCTACATTGTCACAATAGATATTTTTTTATTATACACATGATGTATGATTAATAAATTTTAAGTTTATTTGACAAACCCAAGATTGTTTCACATTGATATTCATTAATAATTTTTTTATTTTTACTTCTATTTTTATTTTTATAAAATATTCAGAATATCTTAGTTACTAGAAGCAAGGGGTGATTTTTACATTCTCATAGAATATCTACATCTTTTTTTTAAAAAAATATCCAATAATAGGTCCATGGACTTCAAAGCTTTAACTCTTAAACAACTAAGGACACCACTTTGGACTTTTTGAGACTTTGTGGGCCATTTCTCTTTTGTCTTCATGTTTTGAAAGTTTTGCATGAAATTTTGGGGATATTTTCAAATCATCATATTCTAAATTTGAAGCTAGATCCACGACATTTTGATAAGTATTGCAAGAGTTTTAAAAAAAGGATTTCTATGTCATAGAAGGAAGCTAAAATATATATTAAATAAAAAGATTCATTAATTTTATTTGATTGGATAGAATGATACCTCTACAAAAATCCTTAGAACTATTCTCCTCCAATTAATGAAATGAAAGATGTGAAGATTTTGATTTTGCATGACAAAAAGGTAGAAAACAACAAATAAGTTAACCTTTTTTATAAAATTCTCATTCAAAGGATATCGTTGTTCTACTGTACTCAACTCAACACCAAAAACATACAGGAATATTTCATGCAATCAAAGCAAAAATATATAACTCCTTATTGTGAAAATTAGCGAAGAGGCATTTCCTATTTCTTATCCTATTATGGTTTGATTGAGTTAGTCTATTACTATGGCAATTACTTGAATGCATCATTCCAAGACTTCAAACAATGATACAAATCCTTTGGCAATGAATGAGTATTTCTTCAATTGAAATCCTTCTATCACCTAATACAAACATTTTTACTTCAAGTAAGCCACCATATTGAGATGCAATACAATAGTGATTAGCACATCTCAAAGGGCTTGCCATTGAGAGGATTCAAAAAAATGGGTATTTCTATCTACACCCCTCTCCCACAATCCCATTTGTTGGAAAATGAATGCTCAATGTAAGCTTCTGAGGCACTATTTGTACCTCATATCTAAAAAGAGTTTACACAAAAGTTGTTGCAATAGTTTGAAAAGGGTTTATTGGATTTTTGATGATTCTTCAAAATGTGTTGATTTGCTGTTGCTTGATGAAAAACTTGCCATTGGGACTGTCAAAAATGGGTAAAAGGGCAAGCCACACCGGAGCCATAGCCGCCTCAGGCGGATTGAGCATCCCGTACGTGCTCACATAATACTCTTTTACAGCTGGATTTGAGTTTGCAAATGCCTCCTTTGTCATGTCAGTTTCCACTACGCCAGGACAAAGTGCATTTACCAACACACGCTGCCCTTCGCATCTATTTGCCAACTTCGCTGCCAAAATGCGAGTGTAGGTGTTCAAACACAACTTCGATTCCTTGTAATGGTGAGGTGCAGTCGAATTCTCCGCAATTGCCTGTCCGTCTCTCACGTCATCCAAGTACTTGGCCGCCAGGGATTCTACCATGTTTACATCTTGATGCTCCACTGCCTTGTGCACCATCGCTTTCACGTATTCATGGGAAGCAAAGTGCTGTCCATACGCATCAAATCAATCATGGTTTGTAAGTGTTATTGGCCTAGTACAATACAAGGGTTAAGGTAGAAGGTGCTAAATGCAACTCATTAAACGTTGATAGACTAATTATTGGAGGGTTTCCATGCCACAAAACATTCTACTTTGGAAATTTAAGAAAAATAAATAAATGGGAGCTCTTTGAATGTGCAACATTTTGACGCACAGCTCTTGAATATCTACATGTCTTCTATGAAATGCTTCTAAAGTGGTGGCAATTCGAGCATCCTTTGTAACGATCAAGGCCCTCGCGGAAGAATTAAACCTTGAATATGATAGGATTTTATCTATTGTTGGCTGGATTGATATAAATGATCACATCAAATGACTTGCCATGAACAATTGAGACTCATTATCATTAGGGACTAATCATCAAACTAAATCCAAAATGCTCCTACCAAGGCATTCGATACCCTGCAACACGAGTTTCTTCCTGAAAGCCTTTGATCATTCTTCCATCGGCTGGAGGACAGATTGAGAAGACCATCCAGGCTAACTTTAGTTAGAATAGAGGAGGTGGAAGTGTTCGTCCTTTTGTTCAATACCTTCATCAGGCTCGTTTGCGAGGTGATCATGACTATACGCGCCCCCGACGGTGACGCTCGCAGCAACGGCAGCAGCGCCTCCGTCACGCGTCGGGCGCCCGAGAAATTCACCGCCATCGTCTCCGCCGCGTCCTCGTACACCTCTAGCCTCCGCTTCGACACCCCGGCGTTGTTGATCTGTCCGCACAGATGCATGTCCACACATACATGCATACTTAGATACATCACACGTATCTATAGGCAAATAGTATATATCCCCAACACAAGTCAATTCAATTCAACCAACCCATTAATTCAGCCGGTAACAATTGCAGTTGCAATAAAAGCTCTCGGGACTTAGTGAATTTGACTTCGGAGCACTATTGTAGAGAATTCCGGGGTGTAGCTGTAACTATGGAGGATCTAATAAGCATGCTGCACAGTTTCTTACGAGGATGTCGATTCCGCCGAACGTGGTGCGCAACCACGCGGCCAACTGAGCGACGCTCTGCTCGTCGGTGACGTCCAAGCGGTGGAAGTGAAGGAGGTCAGCCAGCGCGGGTTCCACGTGCCGCGAGGCGTCCACGGCGTCCCTTCCGAGAGCGGCGTTCCTGGCCGTGGCAACCACCGTGACGCCTCGTCTCGCGAGCTCCAGCACGATCGCCTGCCCCAGACCCTTGTTGCTCCCAGTCACCACGGCGACCGTGGCCTTGGACCACCATCTGCATTCAACCCGAATCCAAAGGTTCAATATTTCAGTCCAGCGCCATGGATTCCAAAAGTTCAATTCCAGGGAAGAAGTAGAAGGTCGGAGAGATTAGAAGTTATCAGCAAGTATATATATGTGGAGCACACAATCTGGTGCAGATGCAGCAAGAAGCCATTCTCGGTGCTAATCAGATGCATGCAGGGGCTGAAATACTACGACAGAACATTTGTTACTTTTCGGGTGGCACATCCGGTGTCTGTGAAGCCATGTCGAACCCGTGAAGGGAAATTTCAAGTGCGTCTCAAATAGCAGTTGAAGAGCTCAGATTGTTGGAGAAGAAACGAACGAGCATACCAAGGATACTACCAATTCTCTAATTGTGATATAGAAAAGCTGCTGCTGAATTTAAGTTATATGAGAGTGAATGCAGTGCATGAATTGCTTCGAACTACTTCCCAGTCCTCATGCGTGAGAATTCCATCTGGTGAATACTTGTGACGTACTTCGAGAACTAGTCGGCTGAACTTTGTCCAGCACGAAGACTTCTGGTTTGGGCCTGGTTGTTCCCCTACTTTGCAATGAGAAATCTTTTCTTTTGTGGAAAAAAGAAAAGTAAGGAAAACTTTGTCAAGCACATTCGCCACAGTTACAGTAGAAATCTCAGGAAACTGATGCAATTGACAAGAGTTGGTCTTGAATTTGTCCAACTTTGCAGAATTGTGTTCCGCTTTATGAGTGGAAAGTAGGACATCTTCATCGACTGAAGTTCTTATGGCCTCGTGTGCCTGACTTTCAGCTCTCGACGAACGTCAAGACTGTATTTGCGATGGAGAAAAATGCCCAGCATGTGCTGCAGTAGTGTCTGTGCAACGCGAAGGTTAGGCGTGTGACGAACCCCAAAGGCCGGAGTCGCATAAAATTAGTTTTCTGTTGCTGCCGGTCCTCAGGTTATCCCTTGTCATCAATGGATTAGAAAATTGAATGACGTCGAACGAGGAGAAAAACTGTGTTGACTTCAACATGTGCAGGATGACTCCTAGAAAGGAGCATCTAACACTGACTCTTCATCCTTCACCCCTAAATGCCTACGGCCTTTTTTTTTTTGCTCAAAACTAACCAAAAAGCCCAAGTTTTGATAAGTATTAGGAATTCTTTAAAATTGTAATTGTACAAACTCAAACTAGACATGTTGAGAATCACATAGGAAAAGAAAACACAACAATATCATTTACGGATTGAAAGATTATAATATTTGATCAAGAGGGTGCTAATATTGTGAAAATAATTTGAAATTTGTCAATCCACTTTTTACATATCAAACCCAAAATGGAGGTTATCAAAGAATATGAGGTTAAAGGACATAACATGCTTAACCATAATTGACTCATTGTTTTTAAAACTCTACTACACAATTTTCTTAAATGAATTTTTGATGAGATTTCTCCTTCAGGATCTAGTGATTATAGTCTATTTGAGGCTCATTTTTAAGAGCCTTTAACACTGAAAAATCAAGATTTGCAATGGATAACCTTGCACAAAATCTTCAATAGAAAAATCAAGAACAATGAATTTTTTTTGAAAATTAGATTTTTCATGCTTAAAATGGACTTTAAAGGATATTCAACTGAAAAAAAGCATTTTGAAAAGATTGTATTTAACTTCAAATTTTATACAATACCAAAATATAGTGCCTTGGGTATTTAAGGGGTAATTCTAAAGGAGGAAGGATTTTAGGTTTGAAAAGGGCCAACTAAATTCATCATCTTGTGAAAAATATATTTCAAAAGAAGCTTAAATTTATGTCACCAAAATTAGTGAAGATTATTATACATATTGGTGAAAGAATTATTAAATTGAAAAGAAAACAAGTCAACAAATTACCTACATGGGCAATTTCATTAAAATGGCATATGTCATGCGCCATTTTTGACATACTTTGCGCCATTTTAATGGAATGCCATGTAGTTTCTAACATATTATGTGCCATTTTAATGGAATGTTGCGCCATTTCATCATCATACCGCCATTTTAATGAAATTGACCATCTACTCAAATAAGTTCAAAAATTGAACATCTTGGTCCCTCAAGGGTTAAGATAAGGTTCATAAGCATGGCCATTATATGGGCCATATGGTCCTTCTCCCAATTGCATCCTCCAATCTGCTTTCATTAAACAATTGAGCCTACAAATCTTGGAAGAAAATAGATAGGGGATGTAAACAAGAGAGGGCCATGGGAGGAATGCAAACACAAAATTGAAAAAAGAAAATATTACAAAATTATTGTCACATATGCTAATAGGGCAAATAGGTAAAGTGTAATTGAAAGATATTTCTAATCATAGAAAATCTCTTCATCCATTTGAATAATCATCAATAATGACCCAAATCTCCATTTCCAGATCTTTACTCTTGTAGGTCTAAACTATCTACTAGAAGTAAAGTAAACTATCCTGCACATGTTGAAGTCAACACAGTTTTTCTCCTCGTTCGACGTCATTCAATTTTCTAATCCATTGATGACAAGGGATAACCTGAGGACCGGCAGCAACAGAAAACTAATTTTATGTGACTCCGGCCTTTGGGGTTCGTCACACGCCTAACCCTCGCGTTGCAGACACTACTGCAGCACATGCTGGGCATTTTTCTCCATCGCAAATACAGTCTTGAAGTTCGTCGAGAGCTGAAAGTCAGGCACACGAGGCCATAAGAACTTCAGTCGATGAAGATGTCCTACTTTCCACTCATAAAGCGGAACACAATTCTGCAAAGTTGGACAAATTCAAGACCAACTCTTGTCAATTGC